>CAKNWT010273954.1:0-13483 GCA_932066315.1 Andricus coriarius
CCATATTTCAATGATTCATTTTGTTTCGAACAATCAATAACAACTAGACTCGCATACTCTCTAAATTCTCCTTTCGACAACAATGGCTGTGGTTCTTTACCATAGCAATTAGTTTGAAAGTTTGTATACATTTCATAAAGTAGAGCATACTGATTTTTACTAATGTTGAGATTTTAATTACCATAAGGATAACTCTGATTATTCAAATTTAGTTTCACATCAGTTAAGTTGCAATGATCAAACTGGCTAGAGTTTGTATTAGTATTGTTTTTTCTGGTAGTTTGAAAACCTAATACAACAAATCTCGGTTTCTCCAATTGTGTTGATGTTTTCAGAGTCCAAATATCGTTTGAAGTTGTTGGCAGTAGAGGATATTCATAGAATTTCCAAGTACGAAAACTTATTGGAATAGATGGATCGATCTCAATATATTTTAGCAGCTGAAATTTTGCGAATCTGACAATGTAAAGCTTGGTAAAAACCATTCTATTTTAATAATAACAATTTTTGATGTTAAAACGATTACTTCGGACAAATAAAATTTGAGAAACAAGATGAAATCTGCCTCAGCCCGGATTTGAACCGGTAACGCCATTATCCTTGAGTGGAGCATTAACCAACTATGCCACCGAGGATACAGCAGATATTTTCCTCGGTGGCGTAACTAATTAACTCTCATGGATAGTGGCGTTCCCGGTTCAAATCCGGGCGGAGGCAGATTTTTTCTTGTTTCTCAAATTTTATTTGTCCGAAGTAATCGTTTTACCATCAAAAATGTATATTAATTAAAAATTTGGACGTTAACATCTTTAAATGGTAATACCATCTTCCAAATATCAATTCTATTTTATTAATTTCAATTTTATACTGCAAGAAGTAATTTTTTATCACTTCCTCATCTTGTCAAAATAAGTTTATGTTTAGCATTAACGATGATTTTGTGATAATCTTCAGCAAAACCAATTAGCATTCTAAGAGGTATAGATACATAAAAAAAACGAATACCATTAGTTAATGATTTTGCATCATTATTTGTTTCAAGCCAACCAGTATTCTCTACGTAATGTGATTGTCCAGGATTTAAAGATACATAATTTTTCATAAGGCTAGTGAGACCAACATTTTTATTTCTATCAGTTTCCATAGCATTGATTTCATATCTTGCTTCTTCAAACAAATGCCAGATGGTGGAACAAACTAAAACTGTATTGGTCACTGGTGTTCCATCAGTCTTTGCCAATCTTTCCTGCACGTGAAGTAAGCTTTTGCTAGGTAGAGGACAATGATCTTGATTTTGCACAGAAATTCGAATTTCATCACTAAATATTGAAGGTGGATGAGGCATATGGCTGATGTGCGTGTACTTCACAACGAGCGATAGATTCGTCAAAAATTATCGGAGTTTCAATGTTTAAATTTACCTCTTCCATGAAAAACAATTAAACGTCGATACATAAAAATGCAGATGCAAGCACACACTTTTTTTAATCTTTTTACCTCCTTTTTGCCAGTGATGTAACCTCGAGGCCGAGCCTTGTCAGCAGCAGCAAGTTTTGAGGTGTTAACCCTTTGACAGCTCGTTGTCGACTGATGCGTTTGCGGCATGGTAATAAAGTATTATAGCTGAAGCCAACCTTTTTATTGGAAAGAATACCCATTATCGTAAATATTGATGTGTAGTCTAATTGTTATAATTTCTCCACGAAAATTACCCAAATTTTCTTCTTGGTCAACCATACGGAGCTTTATATGATCTATTGTCTACATGGTGACTGGTAAGTAAATGACATGAGATGACACTATCTTATATCCAGGTGGCACAACAGGAAAAAATTCACAGATATATGTACTTTCTGACCATTAATATATGCACCTGCCGTTATGCTACACTCAATTCTCAAAGAATTCATTTTTATGATTGATAATGCCCAGATAGCAAACGTGTGGGGCACTTTATTCGCACGGAGTGCGAGGCAAGCGGTGCATGCAGGGTGCGAGGCACATGCGTCGCATTTTGTGAGGAGCACGTACGTGCGAGGCATATGCCTCGCACTTTGTGATAAGCATAGTGCCTCGCACTTAACTGGCACGCAATAATTCTCCCGTCCTGCGTGCACAAATGCTGCTTTCTCGAAACACCGTGAGAAATTTGTTATTAGTAACTTTACAGTATATTCTGACGGATACTTCTAGAGAATTTCAAAAATTTGATTAATTAGAGAAATTCCAGTGATATTATTCCACTCCCTGTTCATTTTATTTCCGTGGTAAGTAAATAAAAAAATAATATAACCTCAATTCTCTTGTTTACACTAGGACATGAGAATGGAAAATCTGTAAAGACCATTTGAATTTGGCTGGAAAAATCATATTATTGATATTATTTATGATTCAGTGCCAAGTTCAAATGGTATTTATCGAGTTATCATTTTCATTTCTGCAACATAATGTAAAAATGATTTTACACGCACTACGTCACACATGCGACTCGCACGCCGCGCGAGACATATGCGATCACATGGAAGACACATCTGCCTGGTGATATGAACTCACGTAATGCATCCTTATCCTCACGCGTGCGACCCATAATGCTCGCACTGTGCAGGCATTTTGTTATCTGGGTGGTTGATCAGATTCATAAGCTTGTTTATTTTGTAGTCTGCGCGGAGAAAAACCCAGAAAATGACCGATAGAATCTTTAGGTTCAAAATTTATATCGTGAATACAATAAATTTCACGTTTTAAAGTATTATTGTTTGGTTTAATCTGAATTTCAATAACCTGTTATACTAAAACATTCTGTAGATAGCGCTTTATGTCACTTATTTCATAACTTCCTGTAGGTATCTCAATAATTTCATCACCCACAAACAATTTATGTTGACCAATGTCTACATTAGATATCGAATTGAAGGTTATAAATTCAACAATACCAAGAGCGTAATTTGTATATGGAGATAACTCAATTGGATGAGTATACTGACTTTCTAGGGTGGAAGAAGATCCCGATAATGTTAGTGTTAATGAATAATCCATGACCACGGCTAGCGTTTGAGTGATTTAAAATCATTAGTCTCTGCATTTATATGGATTATACATGCGTTTAGAGTTTAATTGATTACATAAAAATTTCTGACATAAATGGCCACACAAAAATTTATCATAATTTTGATACCTTTCATGATTATATTTTACGCTACCAACACCTAGATACTTAAAGAGGTCCAAAGGTGGCCAGACATTACCAAAGCTATCAAAATAAATTATGCACGCAAAGCAGGCGTAAAGTGCCGGCTTGCAGCCCAGTGACGTTTGCTCATGCGCACTCCTTCGCCGGGCCAACAAAAACTTTACGCCCGCTACACATGGAAGTTTACGCCCGCTACATAAAACTTTACCCCCGCTACACATACACTGTCCCCCGCAAGTGAGAATATGGAGGAATTGATCTTTATCTTTGAAAAAATTGTATTTCTAGACCCGACAGTCTCCCTTCTGCAAAATACGCTATTTCTTCCTTTCACCTATAAGCTAAAATTGTTGAGTACACCAAACATCCTCTATCTGCTTCACATGCTGGTGTTCAAGGAGGGGGACAAAAACTATGGTGTGTATCAAGGGCGTAAAGCTATTTTTCCTCGTGTGACTGCACACTCGTCAAAATAGCCTTTTTTACGCCCTCGATACACAATATACTATTTTGTCCGACCCCTCTTGAAAACGCGCGATTGCATGCAGGTGAAGCAGGCGTAATGTGGCCGCTTCCAGCTCAGTGACATTCGCACATGCGCACCCCGCCTCTGGGACAACATGAAACTTTACGCCCGCTACATCAAACTGTAGGCCCGCTACACAAAAGCTGTCCCCCGCAAGTGAGAATATGGAGGAATTGATCTTTATCATTGAAAAAATTGTATTGCTAGACCCGACAGTCTCCCTTCTGCAAAGTACACTATTTCTTCCTTTCACCTATAATCTAAAATTGTCAAGTACTCCAAACATCCTCTATCTGCTTCACATGCTTGTTTTCAAGGAGGGGGACAACAAGTATAGTGTGTATCAAGGGCGTAAAGCTATTTTACCTCGTGTGACTGCCGCCCTCGCTTCGCTCGGGCAGCAAATTCACACTCGTCGGAATAACCTTCTTTGCGCCCTCAATATACAATATACTATTATTGCTAATCTTTTTATACGCAACCGAATGAGTCCCTAAATTGTTTGTATCATCAAGGTTAACAATAGTGTGACTTATAGCGTCACTTTGAGTTTTTTTGACTGGCATTTAATTCCTGCTCCTTGAGTATATGGTTTTAGATGAAATCCCAATCCTTCTTTATATGGTTTTAAATAAAGACCTTTCCCCACAGCAATGGCTTCCATTGCTTTATTATGACGTTTGCTTTCTTCAAGCTGTCGTTTTGCATCATTTGAATCACTGCTAGATTTAGATATTCCCGCAGCTCCACCAGCTAGTGCTCAAGTAGCACTTAGGCCAGCAAAGACGGGTATAAGGAAGGGTACAAAACCACCCAATTTCGATGGAACTGGTAAAATGCGGGTTTCTTTACAGTTATTTTTCCACCAGCTTTTTTTACAGCTGCACGCGCGCCTCTGAGAGCAGGTTTAATAACAGTTTGTCCATAATTACTTGGTATCTTTGGTTTTTTAGCTGCTGTAACGATTTTTTAAAGTGAGGTAGCACACCTTTTATTTTTAATACCCATACCAAATTCTCATTTAATTTTCATTGCCTTGGTTATCCCCCAAGCAGCTGCCTTTTCACATATACTGACTCTCTAGATAATACACGTTTCCAAGCTTTTTCAGCTAATACTCTATCAGCTACGTTTCTTGCCTCAACGTTTTCTCCATTTTGCAAATAAGCAATATCGTGCTCCTTGCAAGCAGCATCAAGAGGATTGATTCCAGGATCACCTCGCGCAAGTCGTTTTGCTAATTTCGTGCCTGGTCCACAATACTGGTATCCAGGAAGATGTAACTCTACTGGAAGTCTGTTGATGATGTTATTCAGCAGTCCTCTACCACGTCTTGCCTCTTTCGAGGTTCGCTTACGACTGTAGGTTTGTCTCCGTGAACGATCATATCTGTTTGAGAGATACTTTCAGACTAAAGAGTGAACCTATATAAACCTGACATTTACAGTTTTTCATTTAGTCATAGTCAAGATGCAGTTTGAATCACAACCTATAAAAGTAGCCATTGATAACTTCGATTCTCTTGTTCAGAATGGGGAAAAAGAAAAACGGCATGGACATTTATCACCAAACAGTATACGAGCAATATTTTGTGGACCTTCCAACTGTGGAAAGACAAATGCTTTATTGGCTCTATTAATAGACCCAAATGGATTGAGATTTGAAAATGTTTAAGTTTACTCTAAATCTTTAAATCAACCAAAATATAAGTTTTTAGAAAAAGTTCTTCACTCAGTAGATGGCGTTGAGTACTATCCTTTCAATGAGCATGATGATGTTGTAACACCAGTTGAAGCTAATTCAAATTCAGTTTTCGTATTTGATGATGTAGCTTGTGAAAAGCAAGATAATATAAAAGCATTTCTTTCAATGGGGAGGTACAAGAATATTGACAGTTTCTATCTGAGCCAGACATATGCTCGTAATTCTGAACATCTTATACATGATAATGTTAATTTGTTTGTACTGTTTAAACAGGATGAGATGAATCTGAAGCATATATATAATGATCAAGTTAATACTGACATATCTTATCCGCAATTTAAACAAATGTGCTTAGCTCTCGTTAGGGGTCGCGTATCAACATTATATGCAAAGAATTGGACAATGCGCGAGGATCATTTACCAAAATTTGAGTAAGTGCTTATATTATTATATATTACGCGTGTGAACTATGGTGTGTGTATTTGTATGTGCCTCTGCGTGTGTATGTGTATACTGGTTGTTCACAATATTACGTGAATTTATTATAATTTCTTGTTTTAATTATAGCGTTCTACGAAGTAATGACGATGCCCATTCACTATCCTCAAAACGAGGTCTCACCTGTAGCAACCCATCAGTACTACTCTCCTGACCTCAGTGAAGATAATTATGAAGCTGAATTAATCCATATGAACGCTAATATAGTAGATGAGGCAAATGAGGAAGAGAGAGAAATTATGTACGAGGGGGAGGTGTTCCTTGATGAGAAAGACGACAAAGATGATGATGAAGATGAAGATCAACGAAGGGACTACCCGCATGAGGTTCAGGACGATGCCTGGGACGACGTTCCATCGACGTTAGGGGATGAATTTTGGAATTCCACAAATGAACGATTTGGTGAGTTTTTTTCACTCAATTGTCATAATTTGTGACGTTTTGATTAGGATTTAATTTAACTTGAACGGTATTAAGATCAAGGTACATTTTAACGAACCAACAAATAATCGAGCTGGTGAGGTTGTCGCGTGTTGTGAAGAAGCTGTTAGGGCATTATATAGTTATTTAATGAGTAAAGTCGAAAATAGTGACAGGGTCGGTATTAAATTTAATTGATTTTTTTAAAAAGGGGGTGGGGGCTTATCGTTTAGACCCGCGCATGACCATAAATTTGATGAGTTTTGGAGGCTTTTATTTAGCGCAATTCAAAGCAATGAAGACTTTATAATAGACCAATCATTCATTATTAATTTCGATTGGGTTAGGGATGAGAGGGGCACCGGTAGGAAAAACTTCCTCTATCACATGCTGATATGGGCTAGCCTGTCGATATGAGCAGGTTCGAAAATGTAACAGTAGCCTAGAGACAACGTTAGCTAATGAACTCGTGCGTGATGTAGGGGTATTAATTCCCGAAAACGGTTGTGGGATCGACGAAATCCATAAATTCCAATTGCATCTTGTCCCTGACAGGATCGCAATTGATATTTATGAATTTTCTACCTTTGGAAAGGGTGTTCAATCACCCCTTCATAATGGACCGATCTTGTTACTGTAACAGGTGAAACGGTATGGTATAATTTACATATATTATTCTATATGATAAATATTTTTACCCTATTTTAAATATAACGGCAGCGGCAAGTTGCCAAGGATTTTGCATCACATGCAATAAGAGCTATCTGAATCCTGCCGGGCATAGATGCTCAAACATATGTGCTGCTTGCCGGTCCACAATCCCATGTCAGACTTTTGCAGAAAATCCGTATGTTGTCAATATTAATTGTGATGACTGTAATAGGTCTTTTCACGGGCAGACATGTTTCACCAATCATATTAAGGCAAAATCTTTCTCCGCAAAAACGTCCGTTTGCAATGCTTTAAGCATTTGCGCGGGTTGCACACGTTTCATTAATTCGTGGGCGGAAAGAAACCATGAATTCGGAAAAGTATATTGCTTTAGCTGCAAGTGTCGTAGTAATTCTGATCACCAATGTTTTATTTCTCCTGTTTTGGAACAGTCATAAAAAACAATCAACTAATAAGTTTCGTTTTTTGTGACTTTGAAACACAACAGTGCGAAAAGCTAGCTGGTGACCCGCATAAAAATCTTCACAAGCCAAACCTCTGTGTGGCACAGAGAGTTTGCACCAGCTGTAAAGGTCTTGAAAATATGAAAGAAATTTGCCATCATTGTGGCTTTCGAGAACATATTTTCGAGGGCAAAAATGCAGTTGACCAGTTTGTCGAACTAGTCACCAGGCCATAAAATAAATTTATCGAAATCATTTGCATTGCACATAATGCAAAAGCATTGGATTCGCAATTTATTTTGAAATATTTGGTCGAGAGAAAAGGTAGCCGAATCAAGCCTGACATTATAACAAACGGTACGAGTGTCATATCAATGAAGCTAGGTCGGGTAAAATTTATACATAGTTTAAACTATCTACATATGCCTTTAAGCAATCTCCCGAAAGCGTTCGGGTTTGACGGAATTAAAAAGGGCACTTTCGCCCACCTTTTCAACACACCTGACCACATCGACTACAAGGGTCCTCTACCACCTTCCGAATTTTACTCTCCAGACACTTTATCTGCAGCGGCTAGAAAAGAGTTTTTTTATTCGTACGAAAGTCTCAAAAAAGACCCTGAGTACGTTTTCGGTTTTCACACAAAACTGATCGAATACTGCATTAACGATGTGGCGATCCTGCGTGCTGCATGCATTGCATTTAGAGATATTTTTCTCAAATGTGCTAATGTATGCCCCTTTTCGGAAAGCGTCTCGATAGCCTCGGCATGTTCACGTGTGTTTCGGAAAAACTTTCTGAAACCAGATACTATAGGTATTGTACCTCCTGGTGGCTACTGACGAGCCAACAACCAGTCAAACATAGTCATCGAGTGGCTATTGTGGTGCGAGAAAGAGTTAGGTGAAGAGATTAGACATGCAGCCAGTTCCCGTGAATATCGTACATCCGAGGGAATCCTGGTCGACGGTTATTACGATGACCAGGGAAATAAGTATATTCTACAGTTTCACGGTTGTTTCTGGCATGGGTGTACCGATTGTAGGAAAATCAACCGCGACACGCGTCTAAATAATGTGGCTTCGTTAGATGAACGTTTTGAACGTACCCGTGCTCAAAGCGAAAAGCTAAGAAAAGCCGGTTACATTCTCACAAAAATGTGGGAATGTAAATTTAAAGCTATAAAACAAAATTCTCCCGACATGATAAATTTTCTGAAAAATCATCCGTTATTATTAAATAACGCATTAAATCCTAGAGATGCATTTTATGGTGATCGTACGGGAAATACCACGTGTTTTTACGAGATTAAGGATGGTGAGACAATAAATTATATAGATATTTGTTCCCTCTGTCCTTTCGTCTAAAAAATATGGAAAATTCCCTGTGGGCCACCCTAACGTACTCTTGGGTGATACGTGTAAAGCTATAGTTGGTGATGATTTTGAAAATTTGAACAGTTTGGAAGGACTCATAAAATGCCGTGCTTTACCGCCTCAAAATCTCTATCACCCAGTACTCCCAGTTAAAGTACATAACAAACTCATGTTGCCACTCTGCAATGCTTGTTGTATGAATCTCCAACAGGAAGACTGTCAACATGAGCCTGCTATGCGAGAAATTGAGGGCGTGTGGGTGTCAGATGAGTTGAAAAAAGCGATGGAAATGGGCTATGAGATAAAATTTATATATGAAATATGGCAATATCAAGTCGTTCAGTACGATCCCGAAACACGGGAAGGTGGTTTATTTGCTGATTATATGTATAAATAGATTTTTAAAGATAAAACAAGAGTCTTCAGGTTTGCCAATCGAGTGCCGTGACGATGCTAGTAAAATAGCGTATCTGAATGAACACTCGACAATCGAGGGGGTCGATTTAGATCGTCAAAAAACTACTGAAAATCCTGGTCTTCGCTCAGTGGCTAAACTGTGTTTAAATTCATTTTGGGGAAAATTTGGACAAAGGGAAACTTTAATAAAATCCTGTTATATATAGTCATTAAAAGACCTTTCGCTGATTTTCATTAATCCTGAAATAGAGGTCTTTGACTTAACTTCTGTCAATGACGATATGCTTTGTGTCTCGTTTAAATACCTGACCGAGGCTTGTAGACCCTCATCAAATACAAATGTAGTGATTGCTGCCTACACTACAGCCCAAGCTCGTCTAGTGTTGTACGACTACCTGTCTCGACTGGGACGTCGAGTACTATAGTATGCCACTGACACGTGCATTTATGTACGTCGAGACGAACCTGGTGAGTATAATCCTCCTCTTGGTCGTCTCTTGGGTTAAATGACTGATGAGTTTGAGAATGAATACGGTGAATGTAGTTACATAAAGACCTTTGTTTCCGGAGGTCCCAAGTTTTACGCATATCAAGTGCTTTCAAAAAGTGGGAAAATTTACACGAAATGCAAGGTAAAGGGGATTACTTTGTATTATAAAATCTCAACTTTAATCATCAACTTTAATACAATTTGGGAAATGATTTTAGATAGAGCAGTCGATTCGATCAAATTGAATTTCAGACCTATTAGGCACACCGCATTTCACGATGTCCTCACAGTTACTGAAACTAAAACCGTTAAATCCGTTTGCAATAAAAGGCGTTTTTTAGAAAACTATGACTCGATCCCGTATGGTTACAAGGGTCCGATCTAGTCCTCAAAAATACTCTGGCTTTCTCTCTCTCTCTCTCTCTTTCACGAGAACATGTATGCATGTTTTGAATAATTGAAAATAGGTTGGTATACTTGTTATAATATATATGCTTTTGCGTGTGTCTATATCTATGGACAGTATTCTCCTTTCGTTTTTTATTTTTCATTAGAGATGACTCACTAGTACGAACAACAACAACAACAACAACAGCGGAAATAATCCAGGGGGTACGAGTAGAGGTCGTCACGATGAACATTTCTGTCCCGAAAAATGTCAACATTCTTCTCAGTGAGTATTGACATTTTTCTGATGTTTAAAAAAAATAATAAAAAAATAAACACTGTTAAGTAAATATCTAATGCTTTTGTTATTTATTTTTTCAGATTACACGGAGAGTGATGGAGACGGCCTCGTTATGGAGATTCTGGGACCCTCGGACGATGACTGTGACGGGGATGATGATGGTGATGATGATGACGATTGTTTGGAACCAGGAGAGATCTCCAGTGGCCAGAGCTTCGTCAGAATCTCGGAGGCAGCTCTAAACGCACTGCTAATGAGTGCTGGAGCGCAAAATCATCACCGCTCGTAATAGATCTTACGGGCGAAGATGATGGTGATGATGATGATGAGGATGATGACATCAGGATAATAGAGAGAGTATCCGATAAGCCAACGTTCAAGAAAATAACAACTTTTTGAAAACTAAAAAGAAGTCAAGATTTATTAAAATCTATAACATTTTATAAATACTCTTAGGTATATGATAGTAACAAACTAGATTTATTGTAGTTTTATAAATAGATTTATTTACGCATTTCTTCTTTTTTCTTTTTTAGCATACACTTCTACGTATGAAAAAACATTTACAGGTTTTTTCAAAAACTGGAATAAAGTAATAAGGTTGAAACAAATTTCCCCATGTAATTCAATATCCCTCAATTGTAAAATTATTCAGTTTTCACGAAAAAGGTCCTAGAGTATCATAATATCTTTTTGGAAATTTTCAAAGCACTGAAGCGTGGTGGAGGGTGATGAGGATAGGGGGCGGTGGCGGCGACGGCGGGACGGCGGCCATGTCTCGAAATAAGATCATATGAGACATGGGAAGGCGCGGCGTCCTGGGTATTTGCTCATTTCTTGGACACCAGAGACGCGCGGCGGTGCAATCTAGTACTACGAGAAATGATCTGATATTCCAATAGTAACAGCTGATTAATGCGGCCTCGGCAACCAGGCTTACAAGTTTATTTACCTGGTTGCGTTGCGCGCTGTGGTTTTTTAGCTATCTTCGTTTTCAAATTTTTTTACAATATTGGTTAGACTGTCTGTGAGCGTATGCGTGGAAGGTGGTGAAATGTATAAAAGAAGGTGATACTTGGATTTATGATTTTATTCGTAAAATGGATGCCAGATGGAAGCATCCTTTCACGTCGATGATTTGCGGTCCTACCGGATGTGGTAAGACATTCTTTGTAAAAAAAATGTATTCGTCACATTGGCCAAATGTGTGATGCAGTTTTCGAACGAATTTTTTATTTATTAATAATTATAGACGATTTAATGCGCGAATTTTCAAATAATACAATTGTCGATCTTTTTACCAAGGGTAGCCATCACAAAAACTTGAGTGTAATTTTTATTTCGCAGAATCTGTTTCATCAGGGCCATGGTCAGCGCGATATATCGCTGAACTCAAATTATATTGTTGTTCTTAAAAATCCCCGAGATCGTGCACAAATTCAACATATGGCATGGCAAGTATTTCCTGAAAATCCAAGATTTGTCGAAGAAGCCTACCACAATGCCACTTCTCAGCCACATGGCTATCTTCTTTTTGATTTAAAACAATCAACTCCCGATAATTGTCGCTTCAGAACAGCAATATCCCCTCCAGATGCGCATCACTACATTTACATTCCTGCAAAGGGTATAAAACCCCGAAACAGCGATACATCTGTTCCAGTCGTGCACATGTGCACATGCGAGTGCACGTTAAACATTTAACACGGGAATGTTCCTTTGAAAAAAAGTGAAAAACTAAAGCTGAAAAAACATCGGCACGCGTTACGGAAATTAGCCACACCGCGCGGCACTTGGAAAAGTAAAAAAAGTTTTATCGTACAACATGGTGGACTTTTATCACTTTTGATAGCACCCATTATCGGTTCACTTCTTTCGAATCTTTTCTCAACAAGATACTCGTAAACAACTACATGGAGCACGCCCAAAAAATGGTACTCGTGCCTAGTGATCGCCTGTCACAACTGCAACAACAGACCTTGATCGCTCAACATTTCCACCACCACAACAACAACAGCAAAATGATGTTCCAAATATAAATTTTTCTCTAACAACCACTGAAACACCGGGAAATGCTCTTAGTAGGTTGGATATGGAAATGAGTCAAATTTTAAATTCACAGTCGGTGAAAGATTATCGTGAAAAATGGAAAATGTACCATCAAGTTCTGCAAAAATTTCTTTTCTTCACGGAGGAGGAGCTGAATCATATGGTGAACGATACAACCATTAATACTGAGGATATTGCTACGTCGGTTCCAAAAACATACAAAAATAAGGCAGAATTATTACTAGACGAGTTACAAAAATCGGGTGTAAAAGATAGACTATATTGGGATAAAAAACGTACAGTCTTTAACGATGGACGTCGGGTGGACAACTCAAGTATTATTGATCTTATAAATGACGTATTACGACATAGAAAAAGAGTTTTCGTTCCGGGAAGGCTGAAGTTTGATAGTTTCCTTCGAGAAATATCCATACCGCGAGAGCTTGTGGAAAAAATACAATATTGGAAGAATACACGGCTTCTGAATATTTCGTCAAATAAAACGTCAACACCACTTACACGAAACAATACAAATAATAAATCACAAAGTGAATCTTCAAGTCTTTATACATCAGCGCTTTCAGACGAGAACGAAGTCGACGGCGAACATTGGGGAGAAAACGGTGCTGGTAACGCTACATTACAAAATAACAAAACGCCTGAAAAAAATCTTGGATATCTTTTCGTCTACAAAAATGAAAATATTAGAGAATTTATACTATGATTTGCTACATCAGGCGTCATACGGAGGCATCGAAAAACGTGTACGCACTACGAAAAACAAGTTGTCACGTAAAGAGGATTTAAACTGGCTAAAAAGTGAAGATAGTTTTAATCTTCATCGGCCAGTCGTAAGACGTTTGAGAAGAGCACACTATGACATTGATAATGTGTATGATTTGTGGGAGGCAGATTTGGTATACTTGTAGTCTTTAAAAACATACAATGATAATTATTCAATTTAGTCGTAATCGATGTATTTAGTAAAAATGCTTGGGTCGAACCACTTA
>CAKNWT010273961.1:0-10552 GCA_932066315.1 Andricus coriarius
TTCCAACAGTGTATATACGTTATAAGATACCCGAAAGGAAAATTTTCAGTGTTAATGCCTTTCCGAATTATACAAATTTTTATATAATATAAAATATTAGGTAAAATAAATGTTTAATAAGAACAAAATGAGATACTAATAGGGTGAAGTTAAATCTTTGAAACAATCGAAACATAGTCGTGTTTGATATCAAATTAATCAGCAATTGACAAAAAAGTATAATACGTAATCATATTTTGACTTTAACTATTCATTAAACAACGCTAATTAGGATTAGCGCGTCAGAGGAGCAAAAGAACTCTCCCGCGATCTGTCCGCTCTACTAGCGCACATCTGTCGCTTTCCTCGGAAAAACCGAGGCGAGAACGAGAAAGGACGAGACGGGACGAGGAAGAATCTGACGAGACAAACCGAGGACTGGACCCGGGAAAACGAGACGGAACCGAGGAATGAACGAGGCGAAAGCGAGCCAGGCTCGGTATTTCTCGTCTCGGACGGCAACACTATCTGTGGTTGGTTTTAATTCCATTACTATTTGATCTGATGAGGTGAATCTGATGGTGAAATAATTCAAATTCTAATAGATGTCTGCTTACTGAAAAAATGGTGTTTATCCGATCGGAACTTCCGCTAACAACCGAAATAGGTGAAAAACATAGGTCAAAATAATAAAGTATCAGACCAGGGAAATTCAGAAAACTCTAAGAAAATGATAAATACCAAGGTGGACTTTTTAACAATTTTGGAAATACTATTAAACAATTTTGAAGGACGAGGGCATTCAGCAGCCGCTAACAGAACGAGAAATAAGACCATTTGATCCTTACGTTTTCGGTTCGGAAACTCGGAAGGGTTAAATAAAACGGTAAAATCAGAAAGCATAAAATGCCTCCTCTGTGTCCCAAGGTCCCATATTTTAATACGAGAATTACCGAAATGACAATTCATTCCGCATTATTTGGCAGGGGCAATGTGCGCGTAACGTTTCATGGGGATTCTTACTTAAGTTTCGTTCCAGAAAGCAATCTATTAATTCAATAAATTTACGAGATATACGATGGTTGTGCATGAAATCGAGACACGTGTTACTGAATACGTAGGATCGGTCGAATTATGCTTAAATGGCAAGTCGTTACTTGTGAGGTAATTTCAGCTATAACTGACTGACCAAAATAATTTCAATCAAAATAATTCCAATCAAAATAATCCCATTCAAAAAATCCACTCAATATAGACGCATCAACGGTCGCGGAAATGTATAGCTCGCCTCTTGATTTAGGTTTCCGACCAAACGTACATGTCTCTCGACAAAATGCAGCCCCTAATCCAGATAATGTTGCGATGCAGATGGCGCAATCAATTGCAGATACACTGGAAATTCAACAAGCGGTCAGTTATGTTCCTGTTTACGATGGAAGAAATACCTCTATTCGCGATTTTATTCAGGACATAGTTAAGGCGGCCACGTACATTACTCCAGCGTGTAAATCTGCGTCAATCACAGCTGTTTTAGGTCGATTAACGGGAATCGCGCGTGAATGTACTCGAAACAGGCAATATGAACGGAGCACTGAACTTATAGATTTGCTAAAGGAGCGGTTCGCTCCTGGGAAGGCCTTCCAGTAGTATGTTGTCGAGATTTACCGTCTGAGGATGAATCGCGACGAAAGAGTAAACGATATGTAGGACCGTCTGCACTCTTATCTGAACGGCGCCGGAGCAGCCTTCGAAGGGAAGCATGCGCACGAGATTGCTGGAACCAAAATGATACCAAATTGCGCCGCAGCTCTAAGACCATTTAAACGGGGCCTACCCGACGATATCTCGAGTGCTTTCAAGCATGCTAATAATGCAGGAGAGCGCAAAGGATGCAGCAATCTTAACGCTATACTTCATACCGAGCCAAACATCAACCTAGGGAACTAATGCCGGAGCACGTGGAGCAATATTACCTGCTGGACCCATGAACGGATTATTATCCGGCTAAGGAAGCACGGTTATATGATCCATACGGACACAGGCTAAAAGGATGCGGCGGGAGGCAATATTCACCGGGACGTCCCCGCAACTTGAGTTCGGGACCCTAAGGGAGTGGAAGGCGAGATACACCACCGGTCTCAGGTATTTTACGGAATTCTTCGCGGAGAATTCCGTATTACCACATATATCTGACAGCGCAGCGTGGATATCCATCCGCGCATGTGCATGCCTACTCACACCCGGAAAACATGTCTTACTTACGTTGGACGACGCCTCTCCAAATGACAGGGTGTTCCAACCAAGGATATCAGAAAAATGAGTGCGCACCAGTTCCTTTGAATCAAGGATCACACTACACCCAGGGTTATGGTGCATCCTCACCAGGCCGAAAATTCCCGCGTCCTCCGTGACCTGGTTACGCCCCTCGAAGTGATTTAAGCTCCGGCGGTATCCATCGAACCGCCGCGCCAACGGGTTCCCGGAAGCTGGAGCATCAATCGACGATTCGACTGCTCGGATAATCAAAATCTGCAAAGTGAGCTGTACCATGAATGAAGCTCCAGTTGTAAAACTGGATGTAACAGGGCTTCGTGATAGAAGTGTCGGACTTTCTATCGACACGGGTCCTGATGTAAATATAATAAAAATTCGTGCTCTTGTAGCGGATACGCCAATATGTGGCAAGAATATGTCATACATAACGGGGGTTTCTTTGACCAGAATGTATACCCTAGGTACGAAAGTACTAGAGATATTTGACAAAAAGGTGCTTTTCCACGCAGTGCGACCACAATTCCCAATCTCAGTAGAGGGAATTCTGGGACGTGCCTATCTTAGGCAAGAAAAGTCAAACGTCTCGGGTTTCTATAGCGCGCTGATAAGCAGGTCACGGCATGTGGATCCGATATCCTTTATTGACCCAGAGTCAATATTAGCAACGATTAAGTTAAAACCAGAAGTACAGCCCATTCGCCGGATTTTAACAATCCAGGGCAGAACTAGGCAACGTATAGCAGTACCAGTTTCGAATACAAAATCGACCAAAGGGTACCTCTATTTTCTAGACGCAAAACCGGAACTTTTTATGGAAAATGCGGTAGTTTGTAGTACACATGACCAATGCCACGTGTTTGCGATTAATACCACCTAATCAGACGTGGACATTAGTATTCCTCCACAAGAGTTAATCTCGTTGAAATATGTAACCTTTTCTAGCGAACCATCTTAAGAAAAATGAGGACGTACCATGTCAATTCGGAAGAACTGCCATATATAAAAAATTGGTGGCTAGTGACATGACCGATTTCTACTGCCAGTAGATAAACTTCCAGTTACTAAGATGGTGAAACATCATATTTCGACAGTTGAGAATAAGCCTGTTAGGCATAAGCAGTATCGGCAGCCGCAGAAAAATGAGAAAATCGCGGAAAAATTGGTAAGCAAAATGATCGATGATGATCTTATCGTTGAATCAACGTCACCGTATAATTTGACCTCGTTGATCATTCCGAAGAAACCCGATAAAAATGGCATGAAGAGATTGCGAAAGGTGATCGATATCTGCGCTTTGAACAAAAAAACAGCAGGGACTCCTATCCCCTTCCAAATATAAGCGATATTTTGGACCGGCTAGGGAATGCTCAATACTATTCTGTTTTTGACCTGCCCTCGGGATTACATAAATTTAAACTGCCTTGAGGACCAATCCAACAAGATATGGGCACTTCCAATGTAAGAGGATACCGATGGAGATAAAGAATGCCCCTGCTACCTTTCAGCGCCTAATGGATCAAGTACTCTCTGGTTTACAAGGTACAGAATTATTGGTTTACCTTGGCGACATTATAGTCTTTTCTGAAAAGCTCTAGGAACACGACAAAACAATCGGCTGACTGTTCGCGAGGTTGCGCGATGCCAATTTTATCCTGCAACCCGACAAATGCGAGATCTTCAGAACCGAGGTAGTCTACCTAGGGCATGTTGTTGGGCGAGACGGGGTTCGGCCCAATCCCAGGAAATTAACAGTTATGAGAGATTCTCCTATCCCTCGTACCGTTCGGTTCGTGCTTTTCTGGGAGCAGCCGGGTATTACCGACGCACAGTGCGGCGAATTAGGAAATTGGGGTTCAAAATCATCGAGAGCCTACAATTTTTATCCGATTTCATCTTTTTTATAAATTAAAGCTAATTAAATTCTTAAGAGGTCTGTCGAGGCCGATTTTGAAAAATAGGCTCTGTTTGTTTATTATTTAAGTTGAAAAAAGCCAAAAAACCATAATTTTTCATATATGAGCTGCCTGTTCTGTATCATTTATTGATATTGCCTCAAACATGTAAAAAACTGATAGATTTACAATCGATTAACAAATCCTGATAACTTAGATGAAGTTCCTGCAATCCGTTCAATTGTTATAGACAAATTTATGAACAAAATCGATTTTTGCTGTACATTAAAGCCTGGAAGCTCTTTTCATCACGGCTTTCCCCGCCAAATAAAATAAAATCACTGTTTCACTAAAATCAAACACTTAAGTATTATTTTTGATTGTTATAAACAAATTTCATAAAAAAATTCAATACATAAGCACTTTTGGATATATAAAATGCATTTTTTCTGCGCAATCCTTAGTTTTGCCTTCAAAAATGAAAATCCCATGACAGAAATGCACAATCAACAATCTTGAACATTGTTATAAACAATACTGATTAACAAATGCATTAAACGGTCACTCTTTGATGGAAAAAATCCATTTTTTTTGCATAATTGTTCATTTTATCCCTAAATTAAAATTCCGATGGAAGAAACGGACATTTCACAATATTTTTCATTTTTATTGACAGTTCTGATCAACAATTGCATTTAATGGTCGCTTTCAAATAGGAAAAATCTCTTTCTTCTAAAATGTTGATTAGATCATAAAAAATGAAAATCCTACGAAATATACTGACATCCATCAAAATTTCCCATTGTTATAAACACTCTTGATCAATTAATTCTTAAAATAATTCTTTCCTATACAATAAATCTGTTTTTTGGGTTTAATAAAATGCTCCATTTCCTATCTGCCAATTGACATAAGAGTCCCAAGAGGCGAATAATAAGATTTTCAAGAGGATAAGAGAATTTAATACCCGTAAAATCAGTCGGATTGCAACCAATGAAGATTTGTGTCACAAGTTGTTGATTATGACTGCTTCCTACATAAACAACTTCAGAACCCTTAAGGAGACTGCCCATCGTCCCATAGATGCACAAGTTCAGGATCTGCTGTTTGGAGATGATTGAGGCAAGAGTAGACAACGCTGCTGAAAACCAGAATTTTTCGTCCGAAGTGGGTAAGCTTCATGATTTCCTTCATCTTCATTGTTTATAATATTGAAAAAACTGTTGAGTGTTGATGTTTTACGATTCCGTTCCTTATTTCAAGGTAACATTAACTACACAGGCCCACAAAAAAACTTTTTGTCCTGAGTCTTGGATTCCAATATGATATTCCCATGTATTTTTTCCCGCTGAAACCGAATCCGCAACCCGTTTTACCTCTACTCATTAGAATTTTGACATAACCTCAAAAAATACCTGTTAAATCCTTAAACCGGTCAAATCATTTACGCCATACCACTGTTACCCCCCCCCCCCCCCAGATGGGTTACCCCATAACATCATAATCTCATAATCCTCTAACCTCGTGATACCATAACTCCATAACCTCAAAACCACATAACCTCATTTGGCATACAAATCTGTTTCGGGAAAAAAGAACTATTTCGTGAGTTTTACTTGTGGAACATAGCCATGGGTAAGTAACTCTATAACCGCAAAATCTCACAAAACCACATCCTCAAAACAACGTCACCCCATATACCATAACCCATTACCCCCGTAATACTATTCCGTGGAGAAGTCCGGTTCCCGAAATCATAACAATTTTGTGAGTGTTTCTTGTGGAATACAGTCAGGGTACATATGACCTCAAACCCCCCAAAACCTCATAATACTTTCATCGCATTCACTTTGTTTTTTCTTTAATCAGTAGGATATTATACGTCTGCTATCCTTATCATAAACAATGGTAGTCACCCATCATATTCGAGTTTCATGTGACTAGATTAAATAGTTACATTTCTTTGATGCTATGGAATGGTGGTCGTGGTTTTAGGGGAATGAAGGGGTCTTGAGGTTATGGTATTGTGAGATTTTTGGGTTATGGAGTTCCTTACCACCTTACACATGACTATCTTCCACAAGAAAAACTCATGAAATTGTTCTGTTTTCCCGAACCAGATTCTTCTACAAAATGAGGTTACGGGATTTTGAGGTTATGGATTTATGGTATCACGAGGTTAGGGGATTATGAGATTATAGTGTTATAGGGTTACCAATTGGGGGGGGGGGGGGGTGAAAGTGGTATGGGGTAAATGATTTGACCGGTTTTAATGATTTTTCAAGTGTTTTTTGAGATTATGTCAAAATCCTGACATGTAGAGGTAAAACGGGTGGCGGATTCGGTTTTAGCGGGGAAAAATACATAGGAATATCATACTGGCATCTAAGACTCTGTTAAGTTTGAGAGTTATTTTTCAGCTGGTTTTGATTCGCGTTATCTTTGTCAAAGAGAGCGAACCACTCTCTGTACAGAGAAATGTATGTATCTGTGTAAGACTGGTTCCGAAATGTTCAGTAAGCGTACTAACGAGCACTGCGACAGATCGGTAGTGATTCCGGTAAACTGTAATTTCAGCTTAGATGTTTAATCGATTAATGATAATAAAAAATGTGGAATAAGAGTGGAAAATGAGTGGAGATAAATGTTCTCTTTCACTAACGTAACATTCATCATTGTGTTATTCAATAAAGAACTTCGAATACTTTCCCGCCAACTGAAAGTGTACTGTTTCGTGAAAACCCTCATCACCTCAGAGTTAATTTAAATAAGAAGAACAAGAACCTTTAATAAAATAAGTTCATCTTTTAACAGACTCAGAACAACGATTTTTTTTGTGGCCCTGTGCTATTGAACCCAAAAAACAGATTTATTCTATACGAAAGAATTATTTTAATACTTAATGGATCAAGATTGTTTATAACAATGGGAAATTTTGTTGGATGTCAGTATATTTCGTAGGAGTTTCATTTTTTATGATCTAAGAAACATTTCAGCAAGAAAGAGATTTTTCATATCTGAAAGCGACTATTAAATACAATTGTTGATAAGAATTGTTAATAACAATGAAAAATATTGTGAAATGTTCTGTTCTTCCATTAGAATTTTAATTTAGGGATGAAATGAACAATTATGCAAAAAAATGGATTGTTTGCATCAGAGAGTGACCGTATAATGCATTTGTTAAACAGTATTGTTTATAACAATGGTCAATATTGCTTATTGTCTATTTCTGTCACGGAATTTTCATTTTTGAAGGCAAAACTAAGGATTTCGCAGAAAAAATAAATTTTATATTTTATTTTATTTCGCGGGAAAAAACGTGATGAAAAGAGCTTCCAGGCTTCAATGTACAGCAAAAATCGATTTTGTGCATAAATTTGTTTATAACAATTGAACGGATTGCAGGAACTTCATCTAGGTTCTCAGGATTTGTTAATCGATTGTAAATCTATCAGTTTTTCACATTTTTGAGGTAATATCAATAAATGATGCAGAACTGGCAGCTCAAATATGAAAAATTATGTTTTTTTTGGCTTTTTTTCAACATAAATAATAAACAAACAGAGCCTATTTTGCAAAATCAGCCTGTCGAGGCAGCGTTGTCTATTCTTGCCTCAATCATCTCCAATCAACAGATTCTCAACTTGTGCATCCATGGGACGAGGGGCAGTCTCCTTAAAGGTTCTGAAGTTGTTTATGTAGGGATCAGTTATAATCAACAACTTGTGACACAAATCTTCATTGGTTGCAATCGGACTGATTTTACAGGTATCAAATTCCCTTATCCTTTTGAAAATCTTATTAGTCGCCTCTTGGGACTCTTCTGTCAATTGGCAGATAGGAAATGGAGCATTTTATTGAACCCAAACAACAGATTTATTCTATGGGAAAGAATTATTTAAAGAATTAATTGATCAAGAGTGTTTACAACAATGGGAAATTTTGTTGGATGTCAGTATATTTCGTAGGAGTTTCATTTTTTATGATCTAATCAACATTTTCGAAGAAAAAGATTTTTCCTATTTGAAAGCGAATATTACATATAAAAGTAATTTTTAAGTGCCTTTTCTGAATTTTATTTAAGCCAAAGTCCATCCCAATCTCTCCTGTGTACTTCTTGACGATATTTATGACAGTTTGAAGTTAGCCTTTACCAGAGGCATAGAGCTTCAGGTCATCCATATAAAATACATGAGTGACCTTATGCTCGCGCTGGTTAGTGTCCCCACACAGGTATCCAGAAGAATTTCAAGTGAATTTCAAGTCACACGATAATATCCAGATGAGATATTAAATCTAGTTTTCCAAAGATGCATCAATCTCTCTATGCATCTCACTATGTGTGGATGCACCTTCAAGCTTTCCAACAGACAGATGATAAGTCTATGAGAGGTTGAATCGAAAGCTTTCCGGTAGTCAATCCAGGCCAATGGCAAAACGCGTTGATGGGCTGCAGCGTCTTTGCAGACACACCTGTCAAATAGCAGGTTCTCTCGACAGCCTGCTACACCTTTTTTGAGCCACGTTGTTCGTACATCTCACGCCACACAGGCTCAATTCGCCGAACAATCCTGTTGTTTAGGACAGCTGTAAACATCTTATACAGCGTGTTCAAACAAGTTATTGGCCTATAATTCTCTGGGTTGGAGAAGTTGCCTTTTTTAGGTAGGAGTATAGTGCGTCCTAACAGCAGCCACTGCGGAATGGGCGTCTCTGACTTTAAATACCAGGTGAATATGCGAGCCAAATGCTGGTGTGTAGAAGTAAACTTCTTCCACCAAAAGTTCTTGATACAATCTGGCCCAGCACCGGAAAAGTTCTTCGTTCCTCTAAGTGCTTTTTTCACCTCTTCGGCAGTGACTGATGGACATTCCTCCTCAGATTGTATGAGGTTGTCGCAGAATTCCTTGAAGCGGATGATATTTTCAGTATCTCCTTTCAACTTCAGTGTTTTCGGGATCTTGTATACCTCTCTCCAAAAAGTCTCTACCTCGTTGGGCTTAGGTGGATTTTTGACAGAAACAGGGTGATCACTGAATAGGCGAGATGGGTCAGCGAGAAACTTTTGATTCTCCCTGATCCACCTCTCCACCTTCTGTATTCTCCTCCTTGCGTCAGATAACAGCCGTATTTTTTCAACAATATGCTGCTTGATTGTCAGCAGCTTTGACTTGTTTAGTGTGTGATTCAAGGTCCTCAGTTCTTGGGCGAACTTTCGAACCCTTTCCGTGAACGGACTACCAGATGTTATGTATTCAATCACACATTGATGACGGGACGCATTCTGTCTTGCCCATCCAATCTTCTTGTTCAGTTGATGTAAGCGTCTTTCGGTCTTTTGATCCATCGTTGGTTTGAGCCTTCGATTTGAATCAGCCAAAGCTCTCGCAGCACCATAAACTGAGCAATTGATGGTCCAGAGGTCGGGCTCTTGCGAGATTTCTCTATGAAGGGAGGTATCCATTTCAGCCAGATCTTGGGGCTTAAGAGGAACTTGCATGTTAATGTTCCTTCTTGTACTGAAATCGTGATCATCTCTCAGAAGGTGGCTGCTTTCCGCGGTTGGTCTTAATGTCGCTTCTTCATCTTCGGCTGCAGCTTGATCAAGCAGCGGTTGGGGAAGCGCTCCGCGTACATATCCATTTTGCCAGAGGTGGGCACGTTGATTTCGCAACGATTGAATCGAAACGTGCTGAAGCTCTGGGTGTTTTTGGCACCACAGAGTATGCATACACGCCATAAAGCCTCAATGAATGGGGATAATGCTGGCATCGTAGCGGTCTAGCAAGTCATCCTTGAGTTGATTCGTCCACTCAATGTGGGCGTTTCGCCGGTTCGCCGTCGTGTTTCCACCTAAATTATTTTCAGCACCCCGAACTCTAGGATTATCGGCATTGTTCGCCGACCCATTGTCGGGTGCTCTGTGCGTTCGATTTTTTTGAACCGCATTTAAAACTTTTTGGTGTTTTGGTGGTGTCATTGTTGTTCCCACCTGCAGCTAGGGAAAGGGTTCGTCTATCCTTGTAGAGCCCCGCATGCAAGGATAAGGCTGCATACTCTAAGAGGTCGCCCGGTATCTCAGAGTCACCGTTTAAGACACCTCACCCAGGTGCCATTCAGCTTTCGGCACGGTTGTTACGCCTCCGCTTAGGGGTTATTCCTTCGTGACCATCCCTGGACAATTGTCCGCGACTGCCTATTATTTATTGTAACCATATTCAGCAGAAACCCTTGGTACAGGGACCCTCTATCCACAACCCGAGGACGCGTTCGGGGGCTTTGTCATAGGCCCTTCAGTTCTATTCCAAAGGAATGGAAACCGAAACCGAATGGAGGTTCGTCTGGGATATATACAGGGTGTCCCAGACCACCCGTCCACCCCTTTTAAAATCTAAAATACCTGA
>CAKNWT010274016.1:0-16749 GCA_932066315.1 Andricus coriarius
CCCCCGGTTTGGCAATTGATCTGTTCTGATATCTTTGATCAAATGGCTGAATACTACATTTCTTAATATAATTGATTGAAAACCTAAAATGAACAAATATTGATTCTGCAAAACAATTTTGGCAAACAAATTCTTGAAATAGGCGTTTTAAGATACATGAAATGCTTTTTTGTAGCAGGATTGTTTATTTTACCCTCAGAAATAATACTTCGACGGAACATATTGTCAAAGAACAACATTTTTCATTGTTATATTTTTGTTCTCTTCATAATTTCTTAGTAAAAATTATGTATATTATTCTTCAGGTTAAAATAAACGACTTCCTTTTAAACGCATTTTCGGTATCTAAAAACAAATATTTAATGCATTTTTTCATCAGAATTTTGTATAAAAATTAAAAATGTTTGTTAAGTGCTAATAAATGACATTGAAGAATTATTATTACTCAGGGCAAAACAAATAATTCTGCTAAAAAACGCCTTTTCTTGATAACATATCGCCTATTTATTGAATTCGTTTTTAGGAAATTGTTTGTTACCATGAAAAATGGCATTGAGAGTCAATACACGATTTTACACAAAAAACGGTATCAAAAAAGCTTGTAGGCATTTTTTAAATTAATTTTTCTTTTAAAACAATTATAAAGCTATAAAAAGCGGCAAATTTTTTATTTAGAAGCTTTCAATCTGAAGAAATTGGGGGCAGAACTAATATATTTTTAATTTACAATGCCTGCAACAGAAACTGAGTACTAATTTTGAATCTCAAGTTTTTAGATTGATATGTTTACACGAACTTTCTGTGAATGAAATTCTATCATAATTGTATCAAGCGCCTCTTCTTTCGTTTTAACGAAATTAAAAACCGGCGGTCGTGGGTGTGGTGAGCCCACACTTGTAGTTATTTACTACAAGAAACTATCCACCCAAAAAACACTACCCGAATCAGGTAGTGTCACGCTTACCCCTAGAGGCTCGCCGAAAGGGAAATAGCTTAATGATATACAAAAACCAATACAGTGGCCTACTACTATTTTGTTGTTGTTGATAAATAACGTAGAAACTGGAAATTACCATGTCTCATTCGTTTAAGGAGTTTCATGAGCAAATCACATTCAAAATGGATAGAAAACATAAAAACAATTCCTATTGACAATATAAATATTAAAATATGCTGATGACCAAGTCTCACTTAAGTAGCTCCATAAAACCAGTACAGGGGATACATTTTCCTAAACACTTTATATAAGGATACTCGTAATCCAACATACCAAAACTCGATATCCTGTCACTACTGCAAGCAATATTTTTTTTATATTGAAGAATAATTTTTTACAATGAAAACCCTCTACTTTAGGTAATTACATCAAAGCTTGCAGTTTGAAGTAATGCTTGCCTGATTTAAATGATCTTTGAAAAAATTTGTGTAACTAATGTTATTATCTGCTACAATGATTGAAGATTGGTATGAATTGATAGAATGGATGTAAACTAGAACTTAAACCTACTCGTATTTTATCGACCGTATTGTTGAAGAGGAGAAAAACTTTTCCAAGAACTTTTGAACCAGTTGGCCTTTCAAAGGCTTCTTTAAGGTTCCTGGGGTGAGTCTCTCGAGGAAACTAGGTAATATCAATTCCATCTGGTGGACCCCTGGACGGTCTCTTTCGTAGGCTAAATAATAAAATACGGAATATACCCAGGGATACGCTGGTGACTTTGTATTTCTAGTTAGGGGGAGCTGACCTGGAAACGTTACTGGATCTCACAAGGCCTTACGAGTTCTAATGCGATAGCTCAGGGCTCTCGGTAAATCCGGAAAAGACCAGCCTGGTCATATGCACGAGAAAGTACAAAGTTTCGAAATTTGACGCACCTTTATTTTTTGGTGGGAGACTGACGATCTCAGACCCGTTTAAATATCTGGGAGTAGTCCTAGATGGCAAATTGATCTGGGTGAAGCACCTTGAGAACCAACGCAGAAAGTTTGTCATGACATTTTGGCTTATGACAGCCTTTGCATTGAGGTGGGGTCTAGGGCCTATAATGCTTGCATGACTCTACTCTGCTGCCCTGAAACCAAGGCTCCTATACGCGACCGTGATCTAGTGGCCACGGGCGAAACTTAAAACGATGAAGGATTGTTCAGGCGAGGGGTCACCTGGCAAGAGCAAATAGATTGGTTTAAAGAAACTAGACATACTAGACTACCAAGTGACATCAGCAAACTGCCAATTTTATGGATGAGGCAAGATAAAATAACAAAACGCTTCAACTTCACCAACACTTGCCGCGCCTGCATCCCAAGCAGGGATATGTGGAAAGGAAATGGTAACCCGCTCCTTTAAGAAAGAAGTCTGGTACACAGACGGCTTTAAAGGAGTCAGAGGTTCAGGAGCATGCATTTAGGAGTAAGCAATGATGACTAGGAGAAACCAGTGTTGCCACAGTGGGACCACATAATGTTCCGGCGCACTCTAGCGGCGGAACGAATTTTACCCGGACAGCATATTGCCATTTTTATATATAATTTTCATTAATTTACTATGTCGAATCGAACCCATCGCTGGATACGCAGAGCGACCCTGCCCAGATAGGGCTAGGCAGTGAAATTCTACATGCCAAAGTTAGCCTAAAGCAAAACTAAAGGAAACTGACAAGTGAAAGATTCTCATTATGATTGATGATTACTTTTTAAAACATTTTCTAAAACATTCAATTGACTTATTAAATATAATTTAAATATATTGTTCCGATTCGTTCCGGAATTTCTCGATTTCCCGAAATATTGCAGACAGTATCGAAATTACCCGGAAACCGGGAAATTTCCCGGTCATCGGCAACACTGGAAGAAACGCTGCTGACAGGCAGATTACGATCTGCAAGGGCAGCCAAGCGGAACTTACCGCAGTAGGGAAACCAGACATAACATCAGAGCTAGTTTGAGATTGCAAAAAGGGATCAAACCAACTTGCAGAAAAGCATTAGCCAGGCTTAGGCGACAAACCCTTGAGGGCAATTTTGTGGAACCTGAGGATATTATAAATCGATCAGTGATCGATGTACTAGGCTTCGCGAAGAGGTATAGGGTCAACTATATATACTGAGAGCGAATAATTGAGGGTGTGGTTTCATAGCTTGAGCACCAGGGGGACTCCATCGGTGATCCCCGACCACATTGGAAACGACCGCTTGGAAAAATTGCTTGCAAATTTCGCAAAGAAACGTGACAAAGGTTTCGATACTAAACTAAAGTAACATAAAATCAACAGTAGCCAAAATACGTTGAAATATCAATATCCTCCATAATTATGGCAGATAAGTTGTGTCTTTCTACAGAGTTGCCATTTTGACGGCTTACACGTACTTGAAGCGAATCATTGTACTGTGTCTAGTATTTTATTACATGACGCTCTTCAATATCTGAAAATTTCACATTATTCAAAAAGTTTTTCATTTTTTCAGTGTTAAGAGTATTCAAAGCTTCGGATCCTTGAGCAGGTTTCAATCACGCAGGCGTCACACGAGCGCTGTACACGTGATATAAAGAATTGGTCGGGGGAAAGTGTATATGGCGCATGCGCAACTTCCCTGTACGTCTACAGCTCTGAGCTCCCCTGCGTATGGTGTTCAGTGCTGTTTTCATTTCATTAGCGCTAATTGTGAGCTGCTGTCATTTGACACTCATTCTGCAACAATTGAAAAATGGAGCGTTGTTGCAAAAATTATCCCGATAACTTTTGCTATATCTGCGGTGTTTTTATCCCAAAAACAGAGAACAAAAATGTATTCTTCAATGCGAGAAGGTTACTAGCTTTTTTCAGATTATACCCGAAAATGGAGAAAAATATTAGATACTAAACAGTTGCTGCTGGACTTTTGCTATTTCATTGAGATCAATATATCGAGGGAATCTCGATCATCTCTTCACTTTTACTGCCCCTACTTCTTGAAGAGAACCTCTAAACCATATGGATAATTGTTATTTGTGCTTGACAGTTGTTAAAGGCTACTCGTCGAAATGCAAGGACTTCATAATTTACCCTAATGTTTCTTCCGTGACAAATGCTGCATGTGACCGTAAAGAATATCTCCCGGTTAATTCCACGAAACGCAAAGAAGAAGAAATCTATTATTCTGATGAAAATCAAACTATGGAACATGAGCCGACCAGAAGCTTGCCATAATTATTTGGTGAAAAGGAATTGAATGATTTGATAAGAGATCTAAAATCTAAAAATGAGGCTGAAATCTTGGGATCTAGACTCAAGGAAAAAAATGTGCTTGAAAAAGATGTAAAAATCTCTCATTATGGAAATCGAGAGAAAGATTTAACTCCACTTTTTTCCACCCAAGAAAATCTCATTTATTGTAACGATGTATCGGGACTAATGAAGATCATTGGTCATGAAAACTAACCAGAGAATTGGCGTTTATTTATTGTTTCGAACAAATACAGTTTGAAATCTGTTCTCTTGCACAAGCCTATGCTATGATGTCATGAAACTTTTACTTGGTAAAATAGATTACGAGCTACATAAATGGTTTATCTGTGGTGATTTAAAAGTAATAGGAATCCTCCTCAGATCGCAATCTGGTTATACAAAACATTGTTGCTTTCAATGCAACTGGGACAGCAGGGCAAAAAACCAACATTACAACGTTAAAATTTGGCCAGCGCGACAGACGATAGAACCTGAAGATGAACGTTTCTCAAAATTCACTGATTTGTCCCCAATAGATCTTTCTATCAGGATTACATGCAAAGCTCGGGATCGTGAAAAGTTACATCAAAGCAATAAATAAAAACGGAGAAGCAGTTTTTTTTTTTAAAAGGAAATTCCCTAAGCTTAGTCAAGCTAAATTAGGGAGGGAGTTTTTGATGGACCAAAAATCCGACAACTGATGCTGGACTGTTATTTCGAAAAGAGCTTGACTAAACTTGATAGGCAAACATGGTTGTCAGTGAAAGCTTTTGTAGACAATTTCTTAGGAAACAGAAAATCCAGAAACTACAAATACTTGATCGATAAGATGTCGGAAAACTTCCAGGAAATGAAGGTGAACATGTCGCTAAAAATTCACATGATGCACTCTCACTTGGACTCCGTCCCAGCAAATATGGGAGCAGTTAGTGATAAGCATGGTGAAAGATTTCATCAAGATATTGCTACAATCGAGAAGAGGTACCAAGGTAAGTGGAGTGTGAACGCTTAAGCGGACTACTGTGGGAATCTCATGACTGATGAACCAAAAGCTCAGCATCGTTGAGCATGCAAGAGGAAAAGTTTCTGATCACAAGCAGCGATTTATTATTATTTTCCAACAAGAGCTACCAACGAATGCTCAAGAATAGATATTTTGAAGACACAGTACAATAATTCGCTTCAAGTACGTGTAAGCCGTCAAACTGGCAGTTTTTTGTAAAGCCACTTTTTCCCCGTTTTTTATCAGTTTTTCTAGATTATCTCAGCAACCGTACACGATATCGAAAAAACGAGCCCACCATTGTATTCTGCATTAAAAAATGCTTTGAAATCAGATTCGGATTCAGCACACAAAAAAACTCTGGAAATGACATATCTCATTCCATGAGCACATAGGTCTCATTTTTTTGACCAGTGATAATCGATAAGAGGTGATTAATAAGCGAAATCCTTTGTAAAAATGTCGAGCTCAGTGTAGGTTTTCAGTTTCAGAACTTTCAATTAAGTATCGATTCTCAATCAAATCAATTATATCCTTATTACAATGGTTTTCCATCATTGTGGATACGTCATTTTTAGTGTTGATATTTTTATTTTGGATTTGAAATCAGTAACACGAAAAAGCCTCGTACAGTAATTTTCAGTCATATTGGTTAATATTTTCGGTATAGGAATTCAACCATTCGATTGATAATTCATGTATTTTGTTAAAAATTTAAGTATTTTGATTGAAAGTCCGAATTTTGTCGAAAATTAACTTTTTTGTTGGTAATTGTAGAAAATTGTAGAAAATTTGTGTTTTTTTGTTGGAAATTTACCTGTTTTGTGGGAAATAAGTCTTTTTGGTTATAAACGGTAGAAAATTTAACTATTTGAATGATAATTAACTTTTTTGATGAAAATGAACTTTTTTGATGAAAATTATTATTTTTGAAATTCAATGTATTCTGAAAAAAGATCTAATCCTTTTACTGGGATTCGAACACGCTTTATTTTGCGAGATGTAATATACAAATCAATTTTTAATCTAAATCTCTATTATCATCGGAGATAGTAAGGGATCGGCCATAAGAGAAATCATTTCACACATGCTGTAAAAATGTAAATCTACAATATCGATCAAAGTTATATCCTCTAATACACAAAATATTCTAACGCCATCTCAGACTAGATGGAGCTATAAATTAAAAATTTTTGAAATTAAATGCATTCAGAAAAAGATCTACTCCTTTCACTCCACTGGGATTCGAACACCAGGTCAATAAATTGCCGGCGAAGTGCTCTAACCACTAAGCTACAGAGAGATCCGAGGGAGAACCCTTTTTCTGAAACACGATTTATTTTGCAAGATGTAATATACAAATCAATTTTTAATAGAAATCTGTATTATCATCGGAGATAGTAACGGATTGACCATAAGAGAAATCATTTCACACATACTGTAAAAATGGAAATCTATAATATCCATCAAAGTTATATCCTCTAATACCGACAATATTTTAACGTCATCTCAGACTAGATGGAGCTATAAATTAAACATTTTTGAAATTAAATGTATTCAGAAAAAAGATCTACTCCTTTCACTCCACTGGGATTCGAACACTAGGTCAATTGATTTCCGGCCATGTCCTCCAACCACTAAGCCACAGAGAGATCAGAGGAAGAATCCTTTTTCTGAAACACGCTTTATTTTTCAAGATGTAATATACAAATCAATTTTTAATTGAAATCTGTATTATCATCGGAGAGAGAAAGGGATCGACCATAAGAGAAATCATTTCACACATACTGTAAAAATGGAAATCTACAATATCGATCAAAGTTAGATCCTCTAATACACAAAATATTTTAAGGTCATCTCAGACTAGATGGAGCTATAAATTAAAAATTTTTGAAATTAAATGCATTCAGAAAAAAGATCTCCTTTCACTCCACTGGGATTCCAACACCAGGTCAACTAATTTCCGGGGAGGTAGCTCTAACCACTAAGCTACAGAGAGATCAAAGGACGAATCCTTTTTCTGAAACACGCTTTATTTTGCAAGATGTAATATACTAATCAATTTTTAATATAAATCTGTATTGTCATTGGAGATAGTAACGGATCGACCATAAGAGAAATCATTTCACACATACTGTAAATTGGAAATCTACAATATCGATCAAAGTTATATCCTCTAATACGGACCTGGTGTTCGAATCCCAGTGAAGTGAAAGGAGTAGATCTTTTTTCTGAATACATTTAATTTCGAAATGTTTAAATTTATAGCTCCATCTAATCTCAGATGACGTTAAAATATTTTCTGTATTAGAGGATATAACTTCGATCGATATTGTAGATTTTCATTTTCACATTATGTGTGAAATGATTTCCCTTATGATCGCTCCGTTACTATCTCCGATGATAATACAGATTTCTATTGAAAATTTATATTTTCGGTATGAAAATTAAACCATTGGATTTAGGATTCATGTATTTTCTTAAAAATTCAAGTATTTTGGTTTGATTAAAGCATATGAATAAGAAATCTTACTTTATCTAATCCCTATTTCTTTTCTAATTAAGTTTTTGTGAATTATCATATTAGTTATTTTTATTTTTAAACTATAAAATTGAAGTAGTGGAAAAAGTAACTTTTTAGGTAACTTGAAGATACTTTATCTAGTAACTGTATCTTTTCATAGAATCTTCCGTCTCGTGAATTTTAATACGAAAAACATGTTTTTATTATTACACTTGAGTAATTTCTTTCGACATAAACGCGCAATAGTTTTTATTATCTTTTAGTTGTTGATTTTTGCTTTTGTGTAGATTGCCACAAAAGGTTATACTTTTAATCATTACCAAGAAGCAGGAAGTAAGCAAAATCAATAAAAAGTAAAGTGCACAATTTTTCTTTTGTCATTATTCATTATTTATGAGTATAAATTATTTGTATATAAAATTACCCTTAGGTGGAAAAATTGTATATAGTTTATACGCAGTAGAAACAATGATTTCTAATTCTTATTTCTACTTATGTCTAAGCAAAAATTAATATTTCTGAATAACTACAAATAATTAGAAAAATAAATAACTAAAAAATAATTGGAAATTTGAAACTATTTTGAAATAAAATTTTAAAGCCTATTAAGGATTTTAAAAGGTTTTAATGTAATAAGATTTGCTTCTCTAGATTCAATGGAAAATTAAAATTGACTTTCTATATTAGAAAGTAATTTAAAAAAAATATTTGAAAAGAATTTAAAACATTTCAATTGATTTCCTAACTTCGAGATGATTGTAGAAGATTTTGAAGGAAAATTTTGCAATTTTGCAAGATTAAAAAAATTTAGGAAAAATTCGAATAAGTTTAAGAGTTATTTAGAAGTTTTAAAAATATGGAAAACTAATTTTAAACTTAAAAAGATTTCAACAAATTTAAAAAAATTAAAATTTTGGAGAGTCCGACACAAAAATTTAGAAGCTTTTTAAGGCCACGTGAAGAGTGTGTCACGTGACCGGCTTCCTATCTTACTGACAGTTTTTTAGTTGTTAACTTATTTGCACACGAATAGCAACATTGAGATGAAAATTTGGGATAATAAATAAGAAGCGCTAAGAAATGCGGCTCTGGTCGTAAATTTTTATAATTATGAAAAAAAGTTTTTTTGTAAAAAAAATTTTTCATTTGCTTTTTTTATCATTATAAAAATTTAGGACCAGAGCCGCGTTTCTTAGTGTTTCTTATTTATTATCCCAAATTTTCAACTCGATGTGGCTATTCCTGTGAAAATAAGTTTACAAATAAAAAAAGTGTCGATATGGTAGGAAGCCGGTCACGTGCCCCACTCGTCACATGGCCTTAAGCATTTTGAAAGGTTTCAAGGAAGTAAAAAAATTATCTTCAGATTCCTAGGAAAATTTTAAACAAGTTTTTATTTCAAATGATTTATTTTAAGAGAATATTTCAAAAGATATTAAAACATTCCGAAAAATTTACCAAATTGTCAAAAAAGAATCTGGAAGATTTTAAAACGATTCTTTTAATTTTGCGAAATTTCAAAAAACATTTGAGTTATTTTAAAATATATTTAGAAGATTTTTAAAAATTTCAAAAATAATTTTAAATTAATTAAAAAAAATTAAAAAAAAAACAAGTAGACTGTTGAACATTTGGAAGTAAAATATTGAAGTTTTTTGAAGAATTGAAAAGGTTTCAAGGTAATAACAAATCGTCTTAAGATTCCAGGGAATTTTGAAAGTGATTCCTTATTTTGAAAAATTAATTTGAATAGAATATTTAAAAAGATTTTAAAACATTACCAAAGACTTCCAAAATTGTCAAAAATGAATCCCGAAGATTTAATGAAAATTTTGAGAATAACTCGATTCAGTTGAAGAGATATTTGGAAATTTCAGAAGTTTTAAAGAGATTAAAAAAAAAAAATTTGGCTCTAAAAGATTTCCAGGAATTTATCAAGTATTTCAGAATTTTTTCCAAGCGTCAGAAAGTCCTAAATATCTTTTAAGCTGACTATAATTTTTCAGTAATTTCGGTAAAATTCTGTAAGATAAAAAAAGTATTAAAAAAATTTTTAGATACTTTTTCGACAAATCTGAAATCTTCCAAAATCTTCTTTCATTTTCTCGAAAAACTTAAGAAGAACTTATTTATATAATCTGAAAGCAAACAGGCGAAGAAACTTGAAAAATAAATAGTTATTCGATATCTTTATTTTGTATCAAAATTTTTTTTCTCCCTAAATTATAATTGGCATAAAGATTTTTTCTTTCCCAGCTTAAAAATCTTCTGTGAGTGAAAATTCAAGAATTTTGTTGAAAACTCGACTTTTTGGTTATTTATTTGAAAATTCGGCTTTTTGGACGAAATCGACTCTTTTTTATTTTAAATTAAAATGTTTTTTAACTTTAATATTAACTACAATAAATTTCGTTAAAAATGTATTTTTTTTTTGTTTAAATTTCAACTGTTTGGTTAAAATTTAAACTACTTTGCTAAAAATTCACTTGTTCGGCTAAAGGTTCATAATTTTAGTTCCAAATCCTTCTCTTTGGTTGAAAGTGTAACTATTTTTTCAGAAACTCGAATTTTTGGGCAGAAAATTTCATTTCTTGATTAAAAATTCACCTTTTTCGTTCAGGATTCTACTATTTTGTTCAAAATTCGTTACTTTTATGAATTCACCTGTTCTTTATTTCAAATAAAAATCTGTTAGGATGGAAATATCCACTACTACATTTGTCGTTGAAAATTCCTCTTTTTTGTTATTTTCATTAAATTTTGAATATGTAACTATTGATGCAAATTTTTCGTTTATATGTGATTATTTAAATTAACTGATCTTCTCGTTTATCTGCTGATCGTAAAATTATTTATTCAGACATTACGAAAAATCTTGTTATTGTCGTAATTTTAAACGTACTATTAAGAATATTTATTGTTCTTAGGGTTTTGGCAAGATGTATGGCTCAATAAATTAATCGTGTTATTCTTGCTTGTCTAGTAGTCATAGCATTCTTTATTTATGTTTATTTTTGCTTTTGTTTTACATCACTGTTTCTAAACATTTTGTATACTAAGAAAAAAATGTGCATAAATCAAAAAAACTTTCTTTTTGAACATACATGGCAATTTAGTTGAATCCAACAAATGATAGTTTATTCACCACAAGTTTTGGTTGAATCTACCAAATATTTCATCTTCCAACAGATTTGCTTAAGACAATTAAAATTTGAATGCATGGAAAAACACCTTGATTGAACCAACCCAAAATTTGGCTGACCATCTAGGAATTCGTTCGTTTCGTTAATTTGAACAAATCTTCGTTAAGTCAACCAAAATATTTTTTGAGTTTATTTAAAAAAATTAGTGACTATATGTATTAATAGTTAAATGTTTACTAAGCCATTCAGGAGCTTCACCATCACCACGACGCAGCACTCCCATATAAATTTTAGCATCTTTCGGCATTCGTACAAAAATGACAGCTTTTCCGGTAATTGATGGTAGCTTAGTAATAGGCTTAAGAAATGCTGTTAGCACATAGTCTTTTCGTAGTGGTATGAAACATGTGTGGGTTCGAGCTTTAGTATTAACATATTTAGTATGGAGAGGATGAAGAACTGTAGATAAACCCTCGCCGTTAGGGATTTGTACAAAAGCGTTTCCTGTTGTATCACTTGCTTGATGTTGTAGGTTTGAGCCATGAGGTTCGAGAACTCCAAGAAGAAGCTGGCCACCTGCCATTTCTATAAAAACGTGTTTTTCTGGAGGAGCATCATGATTATGAAACTGGCCTCGTGGATTGACGTTATTAGCAATTTCATCAATTGATCTAGATGGGATTCCTGTGCCTAATTTTGTAAAAGGAATAAGATTTATAAAGTTTTTGTAAACTAGATTAAAATGAAGGTTACTGACAAGGAGAGGTATATGCCCTCCCTAAAGTTCACAAACCAGAATTAAAATGGAGATTAAATGTCTCTACTATTGGTTCTCCAACTTACGATTTAGCAAAATTCTTATCTAATCTCCTAAAGCTAGTATCTGGAAAAACTGATTCATTTATAAGAAATAGTTGAAGCTTTAAAGAAAAAATTAATAATTTTAATGTTTCTTACACACATTCACTTGTTTCACTAGATATTGTATCTATGTTTGATAACATTCCTTTAGATTTAGTTTTGGACGTTATAGAAGAAAAATTACAAGTACATACAAATTTAACTAAAATATCAAAGTCAGAGATTTGAATAGCTGTCAGAACGGTTCTTTCATAATACCGTTTTTTTTTAATTTATTCAAAAATTTTATAAACAAATTCCTGGTTGTCCTATGGGCTCACCTTTATCACCTATTGCATCTAATCTTGTTTTAGAAGATATTGAAAATAGACCCTTATCTAAATTAAGCTTCATAAACAATTTTCATTCAAACAAACTAAAAATTGAAATTTGATTACTAATTGGTTTTAAAAACCGTCATGGTCAGGAATATTTGAATTACTATTCTCACCATCAATTTAGTCAAAAAATTGGATAACTAAAGGTTTAATTGATAGATGTATTAAACTAAGTGAGATCAATTTTAGAAAATAAAACTTAGACCAATTAACAATTACTTTGCAACAAAATAATTATCGACTAGCGCTAATTGAAGGTGTCGTTAAACAAAGAATACATTAAATTTACAATGGCTCAATAAAAAAAGAAGAAATGGATTGTAAATTACAGACAAAATGATTTATGGGTTTCATTACCTTATGTACAAGGTTTATCAGAAAGATTAAATAATGCATTAAAAAAGTTTGCTGTTAATGCATTTTCTAGAAATGATCACATATTGAAAAACATGTTTCACTAATATAAAAGGCTCTGAAAAAATTTATAATATTTCTAATGTTGTTTATTTAATAAAATGTAAATTGTGGAATTGGCAACTTAAGTACGAGCCTCCCACAACAATATTCATTTATTTGTTGTCTACGTCACATCAGTTTGTTAGCTGGTTTTACAAAACTTTTACTACAAAAATGTGAACTCTTTTGAGAATAGTAAGAAAATTTTTTGATCTTTATAGTTTCCCAATACTTTTTACTTTTCATAATGAAATTACTTACTACGAATTTTTAAATGTTGCCGTTCCTATATTATGATTGACTCCGAAAATTGTCTTTAAGGTGAAAATTTGTGTCATACATCTAATTTATTTTTTGCATGCATTTTTGTATTATTATTAATTATTGATACTCTTATAACAGATGTTTGTTTCTGATAAAGGCCCACACATGATGCCGAAGCGTTATAATAAAAGGGAATTTGAACTCGATTTATTTTTTTATAAATTAATCGTAGGACCGAAATAAAAGTGGAAAACTTTGTTTTCTCTTATATTTTTTGAAAATAAAGGAACCCGTATTTGACTACATATTTTGTGAGTTTCGTTATTAGTGAAAAGGTATTGCAAACAAACTTCAAATTTCGAGGTTTTCAACCAATTTTATATAACTGTTTTTAGAATTTTTGCCTAGATTGTACGCTAGGCTCGTACTAAGTACAAAAAAGCCGCAAAGCTTCAAATAATGATCGAACTCACCACATCATTAAAAAAAAATCAGAACAATATTATTTGTATACATATTACTAATACATATTAAATAATCATAAATAATGATTTTTAGAAAATGTTTGCAAGTATCTACACATTTTTTTATATTTCGCGATCAGGGCATAATCTAGAGAAAAATTGCGATCCAAGGCAAAATCTAATGAAAAATGCTAAAAGTATCTTAAGAAATTAGAAAATACACAAAGTTTCGAAAATATCAATTACTTTCAGTGTTATCTCAATTTTTCGAAAACATCGAAATTTGATTTTTCCGTATTATTTGATTCATTATGAGGCAGTGGTTGAAAGAAGCAATTTGAGTTGAAAGAGCAAGAGTTTCCGCCTTGAATAAAAAAAGGAAATCCTGAATGGATTTGCAGGTAATCTTCAAATGAACGTAATAAAAAAGAAATGTTAGTGACTTTTTTTACCAATTGTTCGACTTTTCTCAAGAAAACTTATTTCAATACAAAATGTGAATACGAAAGAAATGTCTCAAAATAAAATATATAAAACAATTTGATCATATTCACGTTTGAATTATCTTCAAATGAACAAATCAGTTGGTGCCATTTCAAATTCTAAAGAGCATTTTAAATAAATGCCATTTTTTTAGTTAAATATCTATTGATATTAATATGCTATATTACACTTACTTGCTAAATGAAGGAAAACCATGCAGGTAAGTAGCTGAATGAAGATCTCCATTTTGTTCCAGATTGAGCCAATGACACAGAACTCAAATCTGAGTTTTGAGAAGTTTTATGAATGTCAACTGATCAATTATTGAAATATATTCACTTATATACTAACCATGGACTGTCTGAAAACAGAATGAAAGGGGGAAAGCTGTTGATTTCAGATGATTTGCTTTAGAATTTGTCATATCTACTAAATTTATTGCCGGCACAACCTTCAGATAGCGACTTAAAATTACAACACATCTTTGCCGTATGCATTGTGTATTGGATGGAAGGACATTAACGCTTATCTAGACTTCAAGTGTTGGGAAGTAACGAGTTACAAGTCACAAAGTTACTTAACAAGTTACAGCTACAGTAACTTTTTGTGTTAATAATTCAGAATTACCGAACGAGGACCTTTCAGAAACAACTGCTCCAAGAAATATATTGGGAACTTCACATAGGCCCTTTATTAACTCCTGTCTCTGAACGAAAAAGTAACTTTTCAAGGATCTTTGAGTTACTTCATTCGATAACTATACACTACCGAAGCTTCCCTGTGTTGCGGATAGAGGGCCCCTGTGTCGCGGGCTTGTGCTGAATACGGCTACACAACTAAGTGATTATTTCGGACAATGATCCAGTGATGGTCTGAAAGGAAAAACACAAAAGGCTCTACCGACCGTGCCAAATGCTGCATGGGCACCAGGGAGTGGTTGTTACATACAGTCTCTATAGGGCACCAAGTCACCCACTAGAGTATTCAAACCGTACTTCTGCATGAGGGGATCTGCGGAGGTGGACTGTCTTATCTCTAGCTACTCGTGGCAACAAAAAGGAGCCAAAAGAACAAACCAAAATCGTGTCTCAGTTATTCGGAGAAGAGATTGATGTCATCGGGGAGCAGAAGAGGACAAGTATTCATGGAACGTTGTTAAACAAGGGCTGTCTCTAAGGTGAATAGAATGATTGTCCTCCCTATTGGGGAAGGATTCATGACTTTGGGTTCCAGATACAAATATTGCAGTCGGCTGTGTTTATGATGGATTCGCAGTTTCTTAGCGTGGAACGGCTCATGGAAGAAGCAATAGGGCAAAGAGTGACGGAGGTCTTAAGTAAGCACGTAGAGTAGTGACCAGTAAGGCGGTTCAGGCGGAGCAACAAGCTGAGGCTCTTGCATCCATTTATGGAAAGAGGACGAGAGTGCTCACCCTAAGTCGTTTAGAGGGTTCAGTGCGCAGGCAATCGGCGGAGAAGTTTAAGATCCGCACAAATAGCGCGGTGACATCAGCCCCGGTGACGGCTACCTGAACCCGATGCAGCAAGGAAGGAGACGTAAAGGCGAGCTCGTCCCGAAACGGTTCTCATAAAACCAACTGATGGTTCGAGCTACACGGAGAACCTCAAGAAGCTGATGACCAAGGTGCAACCCGACACCCTTCGCATAAAAATGAAGGGCGTAAGGCAGACAAAAATGGTGATGTTTTTGAGGTAGAAGGCATAGCCGAGGGCAGACCCAAACTGTTCTCTGCTATCCGGGAGGCAGTCGGGTCCGGGAAGAAGAGTGCGCGAGCTCTTTCCTAGCACCGAAATCGGGGTCCTGGATTTCGACATAACGATGGGCCAAGAGGATGTGACGGGCGCTGTAAGAAGGCACTTCTAAGACACATAAGGCGAATTCTAAGTCAAACTCACGACCAGGACATCCAGGGTTTTTTTAAGGCCTACGTGGAGTTAGGAGAGGAGCTGGCGGCGAGACTGCTCCATAGGTGGGATGGGTGTCCTGTAGGATCAGGAAAAAATGGAGTCAAGGAGATACTATCTCTCTCAAGGCTACGGTCACCTGGCACCGAATTTCGAGGGACCTGACCGGACCGGACCATGTGCTACCTTTGCGCTGCTGAAGAGGAATGTTCAAGAATTTATTTCCAACCAATACATTTTCTTAGAGGAAGTTTCCCAACACTGCTAGTCCTATCTATATGTATGTGCAAGATGCGATTGTAGTGTATTCCTTAAGTCCAAAATTGCGTTGAACAAATAAATCTCATAAAACTATCAGAAGAAGCTCTTCACGTCAGTAGTTATCACCCACATATTTCAAATATCCTAATATCCAGGGTATTATTCCTGCTCTCTAAATCAGAATTAGTGAAAATTTTAGAATTAAGACAGAAATCTTTAGTATTACAATAAAGAAATGGAAGAAAAATCGCAAGCTCATTTTATTAAAGTCAATTAATAAAAATGTTTCATAATTCTCAAATAATTTCGGTTACGAATTAATTAGTGAGCTTTTCTTGTTGATTGCTTTAGATATATAATGATGGACGTGAAGTAAATGTCTCAAGGTGTATCAGATGAACGCTGTTGTAATGTATCGAATTTCGTAGTGGGACCATTTTTAACGTAAATGAGACAAGGTAAAGTAGATTAATTGTGTAAATAATTCTTCTTTCCTCATTCTGACGAAATAATTTGTAAACACGTCACATTGGGGAAGAGGCGCATAATGTGATTAAAAGTTTCACAATCTTCTTTTCGTATTCTTTCAATAAAATTGAAAATGTTTCACAACCGCTTGCTTTAATTTAACTTTTATTTTTTTCATGTTTGCCATTTCTGTAGTCTTCTAATTAATATATACTGGAGTTCCTAAAAAAAGTTTTTATCTTTATTGCTCAAAATTTTATTTTATTTCGAAAAATTGATCAGAGAAGTTCCGCTAAAACGCTTGAAGAACGAGAAT
>CAKNWT010274041.1:8643-18933 GCA_932066315.1 Andricus coriarius
TGTTTGATTTCCCAACGCTGTAAGCAATTGACCGTCAAACTTCATTTATCAACTTGATGTGATTTTAAATTCTAATTTCCAGATAAATTGCTTCAGCCAAAGCATGCAGCTGCGAGCGGTGGATTAATAAAGAAAATGTACCTGCAAGCAGGTATTTTCCATCAATCGCGTTCGACCAATCGATTTTAAAAGGCACCATATATTTTTCGTATAGGTGAGAACGCGGCGACTTCGAAAAGAACGCGTTGTAAATAAAAGTATACGATACGGCTACCAGTCGTATTGCGTCCATGTATAGTTTACGCGGTATTAGCTTTTACTTTACCGATATTTAAACAAATAAAAATTGATATATATTCTAGAACTTTTAATCTCATATTTCGATTTTAAATACAGGTAATAGAGTCTAGAGCGTGCGATTACGTTAGCGATTTTAAATAGGTATGCCTTTTTTCAGTGACCTCATATAATTTATTTGGCGTATAAGTTCCGTCATTCAGAATCGATGATAAAGCTTGGCTTGTATTTATGCTTTCATACCGTTCTTCATACCGTGCCTTTATCGCAATACTGCTTAGACCATTTTACATTCTCGTTTATTTGTATATAGATTTAAAAAAAAATTAATCTATAGAGGAATTATATTTCTCTCTCACTTGAATCTCTTGCGATAATATTCCAGGCAAGAGACATGAAAGGAAGAGATTGAAATGAAGTATAATGACTACTGGCTTTACATTTTTGAGGGGGTTTCGTAGAATTTTGCATTCCAAAATTGTTGAAACTTCAGGAGAAGATGCCCTTTTCCTCTTTGTTTCAAGTTTTCTGTTTTAAAAAAAATCTATTTTTACAATGAATTGAAGTGCATAGAGAAAATATTAAAAGTAGAAATGTTATCGTTGCCTTTTGAGGCGTCGTTATAACTTTCTTGCGAATCTGTATCTTGAATCAATCAATGCATTCATTGATGCCCGGGCACTTTGTGAATGAACCTCATTACAACATGTTCGCAAGGATACAGACATGTAAATATGGTCTAAGGAGTATTCGGTTTATTCTAAGTGCATTCAACTGTTACTGAGTCACTCTTCTGGGTGTGCCATTAATTTTATACAGCATTTCTAAGGTCACTTATTCAAATCCAAAAAGCAGAAGAGATAGAACTTTCTTTCTTTCTGGTTGACAATCAAACTTGATTTGCAAACTCGAACGTGATGAAAATATAAAATCAAAAGTAAAATACCGGATTTTAAGGTCAGTTAGACCTTTGAATTTTGTATTTCCTCTCGGCCTTTGTCGGCAACTTTTATCGCTTATTATCTCATAGTTTGTCTACCAGGAACGAAGAAATGACCCCACAAAAATATACATGTACCTATACACTAACAGTAGCCGATAAAATATCAGCAATCGTAATTTGCTGAGCGGACTACGCAAAGTTTTTAAAAATTAGGTCAGGAGTTAATCATACCTGATATTGTTTAATGGAGGATGTTAAGTTCAACTCGTTATGATAACCTGGAAAGATAACAAAATTACGAGTGTCTATTTATAATGCAATAACAATTTCTGCAATTATTTGAATTCCTTGAATCTTTTCAAATTCTTAGAATTCCTTGAATCTTTCACATTTTTTATATTCTCTTAATTCGTTGAATTTTGCATTCCTTCAAATCTTGGTCTTTTTTACATTCTTGCAGTCTCTTGATTTCTTTGCATTGTCTGAAATTCTGCGAATTCCGTGAATCTTTCAGTTTTTTCAAAATTCTCTTAACTTGTTGAATTCCTTGAATTAGTTAAATTCCTTGACTTCCGTGAATTCTCTTAAGCTCCTTCAATTCTTTGCCTTTCTTAAACCTTAATTTTGGTATTCTTTGATTTCCTTGAATCTTCCAGCTCCTCGCATTCTTTGACTTTAGATTCTTTGAATTCCTTTAATTCTTTGCATTTTCTGAAATTCAAAGACTTCCTTGAATCTTTGAATGTCCTTTAATCCTTCGAATTTTCTGAATTTCTAAAATTCAAAGAATTCCTTGAATCTTTGAAATTCCTTTAATTCGTTAAATTATATCAATTCCTTTTCTTTGACTTCCTTGAATTTTTGCATTCTATTAAATTCGTTGAATCTTTCAGTCCTTTCAAATTATTTAAATTCTCTGAACTTCTTTTAATTCCTACAATCTTTGAGTTCTTTAAATTCTTGTTAGTTCGTGAATTCTTTGAAATCAGTAAATTATTTGAATCTCTTAACTCCCTTAAATTGATTGATTTCAGTTAAATACTAATTAAGCAAAACATCGAGTTCTCCTGAATTCCATTGAATTTCGGTTTATTCTTTGAATTATTTGTATTCTTTGGAATTTCTTGAATTTCCGTACAATTTAACATTGTCAGTGGTTAAATCTTTAGCGAAAACCAATAAAAAGGTTTGATTAAAACTTTGCCCTTTTCTCTCTGCGAACTGCAATTGCTGATTTAATACTGTTTTGTATCTCAGCCGTTTTATACATTTAAGCCTTGCATTTAAGGCTTTCAGTTTCCAGGATTTCACAATAGTTTTTATTCTCAATATGAACGAATTTTAAACAATTAAAGAAAGAAATTTCGAAGAATTAGAAATTCTTGTGAAATCTAGAAGGATAGATACAAATATCGCATAGTATTCACCGCACTATAAGTCTAAATATAAACAATTATTATTATTATAATTTATTTTTGTATGCTTGAGATAATCGAATCAGTGTTTGATGTTATCGCTTAGTGCCATGTTGGCGATTTCTGTTTCAGAAATCCCATCCTGGCACCTAAAACTGTCTCCTTAATGAGAAAATCCCTGATTTTCTCGATGGGAAATCATGTTAGACTTCCGATTTGTAGGCAAATTGAAGAAAGTTTTTGAAAAAAAGAAATTCTCTTTTTTGAGAATTTTCTTTCAAATCAAATTTGAATTAAAAATCACAAAATAAAACGCACGTTACCTAAGATAGTTAATGTAATGTGTGAGAGTGTGTGATGGATTTGTGAGTGCCTAAACGTGTGTGTGGCTGTGCGAGAAAAAAGTATGACCAAGGTTTAGCCTTGCTAAAATTATTATAGATATGTTATTTTATTGGTAAGAAATCGTCATACAAATTTCCGCAAACCGGCGAATCTGCTTGAAACAAATTTGTCATTCTTTTTAGCAATTTTTTTTCGTGCAAATAGAACAGTCTCTTGTAAATATAAGACAGAGTCCGTGAATAAATTGAAAAAAACTAGGCAAATTCATTTTTCGCGTTCAGTGATTCCCACGAGTGTTGTCGATAATTCGAATCACGATTTCGCAATTTTTATTTAGTTTCGAATAGAGTAAACAAAATAAATAGGCATTGTACAAGTGTTCCGTTTATATGAGGCAGCTTAAGAGTTTCTTACATTATGTTACGCTACATGTAAATTGTTTACGTTAGTTTAGGAAGTCTTCTGCCTCCGTTTTTTCACATCGATCGACGATTCTTTGAGTAGCTTGAACAGTTTTTTTTTTTACTTTAAAGATACTAAGATCAGATTTTTTCTATGAAGTGTGTCACATCGATGTATCAGCTAAGTACTTACCGATCTACTTTCTCAAGACTTTGCATCGCCAAATGTATTCAATTACGATAAGAACTCGAAAAAAATGATATAAAACTTCCATCTGACTGATTTTTGTCTAAATTACTCTTCATAGGGGATAAAAAGGCTTGAAATCAATTTTATTGGAAAGGAACTGCAATTGGAAGTGCTTTTCTTTTTAAAGAAGAGTATATTTCAAAAGTCGATCGTGCAATCTTTTAGGCAATTTATTCTGATTTGCAATATATTTATAATTTTTGTATGACCGTTTCCATGAGAATGAATTTCAGTTTTTTTAATCCCGCTTTTTGATGAATTTATGTTCATGCTCGGTAATGAAATATGAGTTCGTCAACTAAATGGAGAATGATATATAAGGAAGCTATATTTTTTAAATGACAGAATGTATATTTATGGAAATATCGTGGATATCTACGATATGTCAGCTTACCGTTGCCTTAATGTTTACAAACTTGTATAACCGTATCATTGTAATAAAATAGAAAATACACTATTATTCATAAAGAATGAGATTTTTGTATACCCTCCTAGTTATTTTAATAAGATTTTTTCCCATTTCTCTAGGAAACTTTATGAATCGAAGACAAGGATTGGAGACGAAGAACTATCTAGTAAACAACCATAAAATAAAATTTATTCAAAAAACCTCAATTCACCATGAACAATAACTTTCCATAAATTTTTGACGAGTCTTAAAATATATATTAATTTGTATCACCTTATTCAAATATCCAATCTCAAATTTAACAACTAGTTTGTTCTTAGCTATAACTAAATCTATCTTATGAATCTAAGCAATTTTAATATAAAAGTAAAAGTGGTAATGATAAAACATAAGCATTGAGTCCCAAAAGAGAATTTTTTTGCTTGCATGTTTTGTCGTTGAATTAGACTTCCACGTCTATTTCCAAATGCATCCGGATGTCCATCACGATAAAAGTAACGACGATAATTATGGGTAATCGAAAACGAGATTTCCATCCAAGTTTCAGCATGAAGAGTAAGGCCCGGTGAAGCATACCACCGCTTCCCAGAAAAATCTCTCCTCCCATCCTTTGCATAGTCCAGTAAAAACTCATTCGACCTGTTAATAAATAAGAAAGATTAAACAACGCTTCACATTGTATATTTAAAAATATGAAATACCTATCAAAACTATGGGGAATAGTTGTTTTTTAATCATATTTTCATTCACCTATTTTCTTAATACAATGAAATACAAAAATTTCACTTCCAGATCGGATGATCAATAAATTCGGCGATAAATAAACTAAAGCCGGAAGAATTTGATCAATTCTTTAACAGTACCTACATTTCATAAAATATGTGAATTTCACCAAATTTCATTAAAGTGAAAATAACTCCGGAATTAATTAATTAATTTACTTAATTTTTAAAATAAATTTCCTTTGAAAAAAATGACCAGGTAAATTTGCGAAAAACCTTGAATTTGTCAGATTCCAAGAAATTTATTTGTCAATTATACATTCATTTTATGAAAAAATGCAAAATTTGCATTAGAATGAGCCCAAGAAAGTATGAAAACGGAAACTATTTTTGTTTCATTATATGCAAAAAATGTATAAAAGACTAATTTAAAAAAAATCAAACATAAAATGTCCTCGTCATTTTATAAAGCAGTATTAATTTAATTTACTTGAAAATAAAAGTAAATTATTGGAACCTGGAAAAGTTAGTTGTAATACATAGTTTGTAATTTTTTTCTAAAGCATACATGTAGTTAGTTCGTCTGATTAAGTGAAATTTGGTTTCTGGAACAAAAACGAAATGGGAAGATTTCTACTTATTTTATAAAACTTCCGTTTCTGCTTACATAAGGAAATCGAAATTAGAAAAAATTGTATTTTTCTATAACAAGAACCGAAATCGCAAATACAATAGTTGTGTTAGTCACTGAATAACGAAAACTAAATAAGAAGATAATATCTTCTCTAAAAAGAGGTGAAAAGCCCAAAGTTTTGAAATCAAATGAGGTATTTATGAAATTTTGAAAATGAAAGAACTGCGAAATCATAAAAAGTGGTTACATTTAAAAAAGCATATCATCGAAATCTGTATTGGATTCTTGTAATAACATCAAATTCGCCAGGCCAGACTTCATGGGAATTTTAATTAGTTTTAAAATAACATACGAGGTACTTCCTTTTCTAAAAGTAACATATTTCCTATCAATTAGATAAACTACGTAATGCATGTACAATAATATGACAGAATATGGAAAAACGACCCATTATTTCAAAATTGTATGTTTCTACGCCCAAATATAAACATAACCTCAAAAGAGTACTAAATAATGTAACCCCTATTTCTTTAAAATAACTAACGTTAATTGCATAGAAAACATACCTAATCCTTCTTTAGCTTTCGGACCTACTGATAACGTATTGATGACATTAATTGTCACATTTCTATTTATTTTTTTGCCGTTTGTGGCGTGTGACGTTCACGAACTGTCAAAAGAAATATAAACATGGCCGACTTACAAACTTCAGCGACCTCGCAGGTGATTTAGTGGAACTAAAAGTTTAAACAGGAATGCTGCCGCCGTGAAAAACAAGAAAATCTGTAATTGCCTCTGCCTTCTGCCTGTAAGGGAGTCCCATGGAGGTAGATTAGTAGAATAGTGGAACAGTTTTGACCAATAAGGTGCCTGTACATTGTAAAAGATCTAGCAGTCACTCCATTGGTCAAACCTGTTCCACTATTCTACTAATCTACCTCCATGGGACTGCGCCCTAACTAAAATTTAGATTTGTCACATGGTTCAGAATTGTTTTCCATTAAAATATATTAGAAACAATGACCAATCAGGTGACAAATCTCAAATTAGGTACGGACTTGAGATTCGATTCAAAATTTTTCAGTTCTTTCAAACGCTATTAACTGGAAATTGTGTTAGTTCTAATAATTTACTGGCAACAAATTATTGTGGAAATTGGAAACATATGAATACAAATCTTTGAAAAGATTGGAGACTCACTTGACTGGATCGCTTGTAATAAAAAATTATTACTGAACTATAAACTAAAATTATGAAAATAGAGAAAGAAAACTAAAATTATAAAAATAGAGAAAGAAACCCAAAATTGTTTAACATGAAGTATCGGAGAGACGAGCATCAGTTCCACGGTTGCTACAGAAGTCCGGTCTCAAAATTCCATGACTTTTCCTGGTTTACTTTTGAAAAACGCTCCAGTTAATTCTATTCATTTCCAACACATTCTACTCGTCGCAAACTAATTTGAAAAACAATTTCTTGTACAATTATCAATCCAAACCCAGATGGAACACATTCATATGAGAACCCTGGCGGACCGGCCGAACGCAAAGATTACGCTGCAGCGTAATGGTAAAGTAATGTTAGAGTAATATGGCATTATAATTATTAAGAGAAGCAAAATAAATATGTAAACTGTTGCAATCATAATAATACGTTAAAATTTACGTTAAATGGTCATCTCGAAATTGCAACAGGTTTCTTTTTCAGCGTTAAAAAATAAAAAAACTAAGTGGCTGTTATTGAAGTCGAGCCCCTGCATGTTGGCAGTCCGATTGAGACCTCTGTTAGCAGACTGCAGTGAGAGCGACATTATTTTTTTATTTTTTAACGCTGGAAAAGAAACCTGTTGCAATTACGAGATGACCATTTAACGTAAATTTTAACGTATTATTATGATTGCAACAGTTTACATATTTATTTTGCTTCTCTTAATAATTATAATGCCATATTACTCTAACATTACTTTACCATTACGCTGCAGCGTAATCTTTGCGTTCGGCCGGTCCGCCAGGGAAACTACAACGTTCTATAAAAACCTCGTTTTTAAAGCGTATTTCTACACACAATTATGAATAGCTACAATTTTCTACGAAAAAAAAATAAGAAAATCTACAACCCCATAATAAAGGCTTAGTTTTTTTAAAACCATTTTTAATAGTTTTTATAGAAAATTAGGAATTTCTGTAAAAAGTAAAATAAATATAAATAAAATAGGGAAATCTACAGCCCCATTACTCCGCATTAAAGGTTTAGTTTACCATAGTTTTGACTAGGTTTTTGTAGAAAGTTATAAATTTCTACCACAAATAACGAATTGAAAACGCTTACAACTAGTTTTTGAAAATACACGTCTGGAAAAACCAGACGTTTTTTTAAAGTACAAATTTCTACACATAATTATGTATAAATACAATTCTCCACGCATAAATATAATAATCTACAAGTCTAAAATGGTTTAGTTTTTCATAATTTTTAATAGGATTTTGCACAAAATTACGAATTTCTATAAAGTTTAATGAATATTTAATTTTATCTTTCTATGAAAAATGATGAAAATGTAGAACCACAGATCGTAAAATTTCTACAATTTTATATGAAAATGTTACCCTCGTAGAACGTTGTACTTTTTCGTAAACATTTTTTTCAGAGTATTTATATTTCCAAAAACGGTGGACAAAATTTTGAAGGCTTTCGAAATAGGGATGATTCTCGTTGACCAAGTACTGACACCGTACCAGTATTAAAATATTTTAGACTAGGAAATTGAAAAACAGATAATTTTGGAATTTAAAAAACTCTTATTATATTCTGTGAATGAGATACAATTGAGACATACTGCGATAAACTACGCCCCAATCCTTCCTAGGAAAAATTATTCCCCCAAAGTGTATGCCGTTTTACGGAAAAGTAGGACAATCTAAGATTTTTTATTATAGCTTTCCACGAAAAAACTATTCAGTCTCCAAAATGTATTTAAAATTCATATAAATTATTTCCAATACGGAATGTAAGAGGCTTTTTAATAAGTATTGCATTTTTAAAAATTCTCACTAATATTATTATACATTGAAAAATTCCGGAATCATACATACATATTATTTTAATTAGTAATAAAATCAATTCGTATCAATTAGAACACTTAAAATCCGCCTTGAAATGTGAATTATAATAGTGCGAATAAAAAATTCCATGACTTCCAATCATGGTTCCAGGTCTTATTGCAACCTCGAGTTTAGTTACATTTCTTTTTATTTAACAAAACTGTTATTAAATTTGTTTACTTCTGTAAAATTTGATGAAAATCACATGCGAACCAATTTTACTCTTAATCAAACGAGAGATCGAAAATTTGGACGATTACATTACTCTCATGAATGAGAATGTAAAAATAACTAACCCCAGTTAAGAGATCTTACATAGAATTCTCTTAAACTAAATAATCCTGAATCCCTGATAAAAAATCCTTTAAATTTTAAAGTAGATAAAAATCTCGAAAAAACTTCATCTATCCAAGTATATGCGCAAAAAATCTAAAAATATTTAAAATACGAAAAAAAATGGTAAGACTAATTTTATTATATGGATTTATTTAACGCACATGATCTCATCGGCGTTAAGCATTTACAATGTACAGATGGTAAGTCATCGTAAATCATTGTCCTCGATTGTTTCCAGACGAATCACGTTCAGCTTCAAGTTCCAACTGGGTTTTTAGTCTCCTATAATAAAAGGACCTACATTATTTACAAGGCTCAATTTTCAGCTGAATAGTATATTTAGTAAATAATTAATATCAGTAGACGATAGTGTCGTTCAATTTGTGTTCAGAAGACCGTCGTCAAACTCATCATCAAAAATACTTTTAAAAGCTTGAAATGAGGAGTAAGCGAGCAAAACGAGTTAAATCCATTTTTTTTTTTTTTTTTAATTGAGATAATGATTGTTTCTTTATGTTTTGAATTTAGGTTGGCGGTAAAAATGTAGTCTCGCATTTAACATGTATGCCTAAAATAAAATAAATTTTAATTTCCGAATGCAGATTCATTACGTAAATAGGTAAAAATTAATAAACAAATAAACAATTTTAAAAATTCATAAATACTTTTCAATACTTCTCTTGTAATATATAATTTGATAACACTTTAAAATGCTATTTTAAAAATTGAAAATATAGTAATAATGTATAAAATTATCTTCTTATTTTACATGTAAACAAGAAATTGTAAAGGGAGTCATCGTGGCTCAGATGGTATAGTGATTGTCCGATGTTCCAATACTGCAGCCTTGGCAGCCACGATGGCGCGGGTTCGATTCCCAAAGCAGGAAGCGAGGCTGGACGTGCTTTCTGAAAGCTTCGCTTCCGTCCCTTGGTATGATACCCCACAGATACCCTACAGTATATAATTAACCCTACAGTACAGTCGCTAATGACCCTGGCAGTTGATGCGACTATAAACATTCAACTAATAAAAAAAAAAAAAAAGAAATTGTAAATTTATATTCATTTGTTATGCCTTTGCTGAATCAAAAGTGAATATATCCATTTTAATTTCGTTAATAACTTCAAACAGCATTAAATTGAAAAGAGTTTCAAGTTACAATATATCCTCAAATATTGAAAAATAAACTCGTGGATTAATAACGTTTTGTTCACTTACTGCTCAAATAAATAAAATAAATAATAAATACCTAAAATTTTTTGAAACTCTTCTTTGCCCCGGTTCCTTTCGTGACCTTTAAAACATTAAAACGGACCGTTTTGCTTAGCGGTCTGCATTCTCCAATGGTGACGACGTCACCAATTTCAACGTCCCTGAAATATTAGAAAAAAATTATAGAAAAAATAGTTTACTTTTTTGAAAAAGGAAATGATT
>CAKNWT010274050.1:0-15537 GCA_932066315.1 Andricus coriarius
ATGGTGAGAGGCAAGGGGACTCACCGAAATTAAGCACCCCGAAGGGAATAGACAACTACTACGTCCGCGTCGTTATTCCTGGGTAGAGCTAAAAGTAGTGTCAACAATTTCATTTTTCGCAATTGCAGCGCCATCTATCGCGAATCGAAACAAATTTTCCGAATAAAACTTACGTATTTCGTAAAGGAGAATCTGAATCTGTGATAAAAAATTGGGGTTGCCATTTGAAATTACAAAGTTACCCCCACCCCTGCCTCCTGTGGGGGTGGGGGTGGGGTAAATTTTAACAAATCTTTTTTCCCCCTCGAAAATAAAAAGTTTTTATTCCAGACATTTTTTCCGTAGGATGCGTATTTTTTGAGATATTTCGTTGTCTCAAGTTAAAAAAAACACCCTGTATGTATAGACTATAAACGTCCTATTATGACATGAAATTGAAGTTATGATCGATTAATGATTCATTGTTAGCATTATTATGATTATTATTATAATAGTGAACTATTATTGTTGTTTTTATAATAATAATGGTAATAATAATTATTATTGATAATTGTACTCGTTTTCACACCACTTATGAAGTAAAGTAAAACGTGCGTTTTTTTTCTTATGATTTCCCTATTAGGCCTAATCCACGTGGATGTATGTATGGGATGGATTTTTTGATTATATATGATGTATTTATTTTGATGTTTGTGATATGGTAACTTTTCTTCGTTTTGAAATTCTGGATTAACCCGTTTATGCTTCTGCTGTGCAATCCTTCTCTGGGCCTAATTCATTTCCAATCGGGCAGGCTGTGCAAGCTCAAGTTACAGAATGGTTTCAACACGAAATATGTTGTTTTTCAATGGATTTTAGACGAAACGTATTTCAGCGATTTGATAACAAAATGTTTTTGACAAAGTAATGAGTATTTGAATTTAAAACATGGAAAACGTGGATTACCACAAAATTGCGTTTTTTTTCTCTTGATTTTTTCAAGTTAGAACTAATATGGTGAATATATCTCAGTAGAGTTCATCTTGTGTCCGCGTCTTGGAGAGGAGAAAGAATTTTTTTCTTCTGAAAAATGAAAATTCACGATTTTTTCAAAAAGATGACGAGATATGAAAAAAGTTGAAGAATTAAAGTTATTCCTTGAAAAAACTTCTACAAAAAAGTCCTCTGGCACTTCTTTCTGTCTTGCGAAATAAAATATGAATAATAACAACAGAAAGAACAAAATTTTCTCCACAATTATTTTCTAAAAGTCTAAATATTCGAAAGGAATATTTACTCCATACTTCATTATTTATGACACCGGAAAATTTTTATTATTCATATTTTAGTGAATAGTTCAATTAGAACGCAAGACAGAAAGAACTGCCTGAGGCTCATTCAGAAATAATACGTGTGATGACATTGATGAAATAATAAAAAATGTAATATTAATATTGAATATTATAATAATATTTTCATATTGAATATTATTTTCGAATATTTAGACTTTTAGGAAAAAATTGTGTAGAAAAATGTGTTCTTCCTGTTGATTTACATCCTATTTGATTATTTATGACAGCGGGAAATTGTTATTATTCATATTTTAGCGAATAGTTCGATAATAACGCAAGAGAGAAAAAAGTGCCACAGGACTTTTTTCTAGAACTTTATTAAAGAAATAACTTTAATTATTCAACTTTTTTCATATCTCCTCTTCTTTTCACAAAAATCGTGAAGTTTCATTTTTCAGATAAAAAAAATTCTTTCTCCTCTCCAAGACGCGGTCACAAGATAAACTCTACTGAAATATATTCGACAAATTAGTACCAACTTTTTAAAAAATCAAGAGAGAAAAAAAACGCTAGGGTTTTTGAAAAAATTAGGTTAGAAATTTTTAAGAAAACCCGCCGCCATTTCGTCAATTTTGAACTTTTCCAAATTTTTCCAACGGATTTCAAAAGAGGGCGAAAAATATTTTTAGAATTAGAAAAAAAAATGAATGCCTATAATAGCTAAAAGAATATCACACTTTCAACAAAAAAGTTATTTTTGGTAATCTACTTTTTCTATTTTTTAAATTCAAATACTTATAATTTTGTCAACAACATTTTTTTATCAAATCGGTGAAATACGTGTCGTCTAAAATCCTTTGAAAAACAACATATTTCGTGTTGAAACCATTCTGTTACTTGAGCTTGCACAGCCTGCCCGAATGGATTCTTCCTCGGATTCGCTCAAAATCTCGGCAACCTTTGCGTAGTTGTTCCCATTGTATTTCATGCAAATGAAGGAACATTTCAGCCCTGGTTTCCTGCAGCAACATGATAAGCAGGATCCTTTTTTGCATTTACAGAAGAGGAATTACAGAAGAGCCTCAGGAGCAGGATCTTGTGTCGTTGTGACTCGATCGGTGAAAAAAAGAAAATCCATTCTTTCTTCTCTTCCAACTATCACCGCAGCAGCACGACAACATTTATTCCATGCATACCATGAGATACAAACTTGGTGTGGCGTTTGGAAGAATCCGGAAGAATGGGGATGGAAGAGAAGCATGACTGGCCTTACTCCAGTCACAACAAGACAAGATCCTGCTCCTGAGACTCTTCTCAAATTCATCTGCTGCAAATGCAAAAAAGGATGCGGCTTAGAATGTGGTTGCAGGAAGACAGGGCTGACATCCTTCATTTGCATGAATTGCAACGGGCAGGACTGCGCAAACGTTGCCGAGATTTTGAGCGACTCCAAGGAAGAGCGAGGAGAGGAAGAAATCGAACCTACCATTCGCAAACTGTCGAAAACTGAGGAAGAAGAGGATTCAGGCGAAGAAGAGGAACCACCAGAGAAGGATTGCACAAAAGAAGCACACACGAATCCATCGAGAATTTCAAAACGAAGAAAAGTTACTAGATCACACATCAAAAAATATATACATCAAAATATAATCCAAAAATCCACCCCTCCACCGATACCTTCATCAATTCATCCATCCATCTATCAATTTATTTATAAATCCATCCATCTATCAATTCATGTATCATTCCATTCATCCATCTATGTGGATTAAGCTTAATGGAGGAACAACAAGAAAAAAACGCGCCCTTTAGTTCATTGGTGGCGTGGAAACGAGTACAGTTAATAATCAATCATAATCAATAATATGAGAAGTTGTAGGATCCGGAAGCTACGATCATGGTTCCTTAAAGCAACCAACCCCGACGAAACTGGAACGTTTACGTCATCTACTTCTGCTCCTTCTGTCATAGAAGGTAAGCAAGAGCGGGAAATTTACGCGAGAGAACATCGTTCAACACTGTTCCTTGGAGTCAGGTCTCTAGCCGCGGATGACCTTAGGCGGCAGACGGGACAGTTAGAGATGAATGTTTCATCTCTAGATACTTTTTTTAGAGCTACCAATGTTTGTAGAATGTTATGAGGAACAGTGTTGACGGACCAGATGAAGTGATCCCAGCAGAACAGCCTTTTGCATCCGGTTTGCGATGGAATGAGCCTGACGCTGGCAAGCCGGAATCTTGTTGAGTTGGCTAAGAAATGAAGCTTTCATACCTCCAAGACAGCCGATTATGAGAACTACAAGATGGACTTTGTAGCCTTGGTACAGCCTGCTAATCTCTAAAAGAAGTGCTTGATATTTCACCCGTTTTTCTTCCTCCTTTGCCGTGATATTGCCATCGGGTGGTGCCGAGAATTCAATCACGTAAATGATCTTGGTCTTCAGATCTTGGAGGACAATATCAGGCTTCGTAGCACTGATACGTTGAGTGGTTGAGAATGAAAAATTCCAGTAGATCTTACACTGATCATTCTCCACAACAGACTCGAGTTCCCCCTGGGCATATGGTAAGACGTGCAAGAGATCAACACCATAGAAGTGCCTAAGATGGTAATATAACACTTTTAGAGCCGCATTGTGTCTCTCGATGTACCCGTAACGTGCATACTTTGAGCATCCACTGAGAATATGCCCAAGTGTTTCTGGCTCTTGCTTACACGCTCGGCAATAGGTCTACAGGTATATTCATTATGCGCTCGCGGTCAATTAAGGTGTCTATAACGCCGTCTCGACAGGCAAAAGAAATCCCTCAGTCTCCGACCTCAATCCAGCAGACTTAAGAAACATGTTCGAAAGACCCATCGAGAGCTCTTCTCTACGTATGATGTCGTAGAATGTACCATGAAGGGGCTTGTCAACATGTTCTCTTATTAGAAGCGTATGTTCTGCTTCCTGTACACGACTTTTGAGCTCCGAAGGTGTTAGTGATGCTAGGCCATGTGTAGTGTCGCTGGAATCAAATGGGAGGCCAAGCTCCTCTGCGGCCCTATTTGCGGCACGGTATTGAAACGCCGCAACATTGTTGGCTTCATGTTGATGCACGAGTCGCATAAGAGAATCTGTGCTAGTTAGAACTGAGCACGCTGTAGCCAGAACCGTTCTTCGATGAAGGCACTCCAAGCTTAGCGAGCCTCTACCCCCTTTATCTCGAGGTAGGTATATTCGAGGCACTTCGATGGATTGTCATCATCTTGCGTGTGCTTCGGTCAAGTTGCTTCAACTCATCGACGCTCCATTTTACTGCGCCAAATGTGTAGAGCAGTATAGGAACAGCCAGCATATTGGTCGCCTGGATCTTATTCTTTCCAGATAATTCGGAAGCCCAAATTTTTCTGAGAATTTGGTGATACCTTTTTACAAGGGCCGTTTTTAACACACGCACATCTTGGGTTTCCGCTTGCGGTATTCCAAGATATGTATATGTTTCTCCATTATTAAGATGTTGAATGGTATTTCCGCCTATGAGTTAAGCATCCTGATCGTCACTCGATGGTGTAGTTTCTAGTCGTCCTTGCTGTAGGTAGACGCAGGCACACTTGTCCAGTCCAAAGCTCATGCCAATCGCTTCAGAGTACCTATTCACCGCCTCCACAAGGATGTTAAGATCCTCTTTCGAGGAAGCAAAGAGTCTAAGGTCGTCCATGTATAAAAAGTGGTTGATCTTATATTTTCTTCTGTTTCGTGGGCCACATAGGTATCCAGAGCTTTTGCTTCGGAGCACAATAGATAGAGGCAATAGGGAGATGCAGAAAAGTATCGGACTTGGAGAGTTTTCTTGGAAGACCCCCCTCTTATATGTGATATAGCTGGTAGTCACTTGTCTTTTGTCAGATGTTATGAAAAATCTTGTCCGCCACAAGAGCACAAGCTCTTGTATGGATCTCACTATTTTTGGATGCAGCCATGGACAGATTGCGTCGATACCTGATCGAGTTTAGGGTAACACACCTGTCTATTAACAGGTTCTCCCTGCAACCTGCCAGCCCTCTCTTGCATCCACGTTCTTCAACTATAGCACTCCAGACCGGCTCGATAGATGTTAATATCCTCTCTTTGAGGATCCCAGTGAAAAGCTTGTAGCTGGTGTTTAAGCAAGCTATGGGCCTGTAGTTATGTGGACTCGACAAATCTCCGCTTTTACGAATCAATACCGTGCGTCCTTCCACTAGCCACTGCGGGATGGGTTGTTGATTTTATCTGGCCCTGGCGCTGAAAAGTTCTTAGTTCTAGCAATAACTTTCTTCACTTCTTGGGCAGTGATTAGTGGACACTCTTCCTATGGAGCCTGCAACCTTTGCCTTTGGCAAAAGTTACGAAAGAGTGATATATCTGAAGCGTCTTCATTTAACTGATAAGTATCTCCATACACTTTCTCCCAAAAGGCTTGAATCTCTGCTCGGCTAGGCGGATTTTCAACGACACTTGGCGTTTTATTGAACAGACGGGAAGGATGAGTTGAACATGTGGAATTTTCCTGAATCCATGTTACTCGCCGTTCAAGGCGCTGTTTTGCTGCTGAAAGAGATCTTATTTTTTGCGTCCAGTGCTGCTTGATGGTCAAAAGTTTACACTTGTTCAACGTGTGATTTGCTTTCCTCAAGTTTCGAGCAAGTGCCCTAACTTTTGGAGTGAATTTTTCATTTGATGTTATGTAGCTAATCACGCACTGAATATTTAATGCATGCCGTCTCGCCGTTTCAATCTTAAACTGAAGCTGTGCAATACGCTCGCGAGTCTTGCTCAGGCGTACTGAAGTATCGTCGCTTCTATTGTCGCTAAGCAGAGAGACTGCCTGCTCGTAAACTACACAGTTCAGATTCCAGAGATTAACATCTTCAGGGAGAAAATCAGAGAGAGCATTATTAGCTTCAGATAATTTGTCCATCCTGAGAAAGACTTTTTGGTGGATAGATCTCCTACTTCTCATGTTGGCATTATCGGCTATCTGCAAAGGTGGTCTTGCTGGAACGGGTGGTATGTTCTCTGGAGGATGTTGCTCTTCTTCTTGCCGAAAAAGAGCTTCATATCCGTTTCTGCGCAAAAAGGATACCTGATCTCTTAAATACTGAGGCGTTTTATGAGCATATTCCGGCTGCATATTGACCCAACGGTCATGTAACCTCTGCATGAATCCTCTTCGCACCGGTGAGCTTCTTTGCCAACAGGTAAGGATGTCCCTCCTGAGTTGGTCCGACCACTTAAATCGATGTTCTCGCATTTGTCCGGGGCCATTGCCTGGTCGTCGCCTCGGTTCGGTCCTATTGCCACTCCCAACTGAACCATGGCCTCCATCCGAGAGAGGCCTATTGTGGGTGGCACTGTGCGATACTGGTGACGTAATCGCATAATTTGTCGCATTGGGGAGTCAGCCCAATGCAACGTGGCTGACTGCAAGAGCCGGAGCTCTCGCGCGATGGGGTCGCCACATCCCTACGCCACAATGGCGCGCGAACAGGGATTATTATTGCCATCATTATTATAAAAACAACAACAATAATAATAATAATAGTTCACTATTATAATAATAATCATAATATTGCTAAAAATTAATAATTCATCGGTCATAACTTTAATTTTATGTGATTGCATTTAACAAATATTTATTTTATAATAGAATGTTTTGAACAAAAGTTGTAGCAAATTTGATCCACTATAATTTCTGTTCAGACTTTTTTCTTCTAGAACGCACCAACAGGAGATATTTCTAAAACACGGATTTTGGGCGCCATTTCCCAAAATGGCGGCGAAGTTTAATTGGGTGTGTCAGCAGACTTAGTATATTTTTCAGAAAAGCAAAAAGCGACGAGGCCTTAACCCTTTGAGGGGCGCATTTTTCCTTGGACTAATTACTGGCATGAACTGTTACTTATATGTTTTTAGGGTCGCTGATTACGATTCTAATGTCCGAATTGCAAAACGCAAAAAAGTGGGTCCAAAATGGCGACTATTTTAATCAAAATTCGCTGTCTTTTTACAATTGACACGAAACTTGCAGTATGGGGGTTTTTGGATTCGCTGATTACGATTCTGATGTCAGAATTGCAAAATTCAAAGTGTTGAATCCAAAATGGCGACTAATTTACTCAAAATTCACCATTTTCGTTTCAATTGACACGAAAATTGCTGTATGGGGGGTTTTGGAATTGCTGATTCCGATTCTGACACTGGATTCTTAAAATTCAAGATGGCGGATCAAAAATGCTGACTATTTCGGACTGTATTAGCGGTTTTTATTAAATTTGCACATGTAGAATACGTGTAAAATATATGTGAAAAATTTGTCAAAGATGCTGGGCTTTTAGTTAAAGAATAGCTGAATTTATTCAGAAAAAAGGAGTTTTTAAAATTTTGATTGTTCATAACGTATACGTCCCACCGCCACTCAAAGGATTAAAGGAAATGATGAAGAGGTTGAGAAGATACCTGGATAAGAATAGGTTAGAGCTGAATGCGGAGAAGTCTAAGGTTATGCTGTTCAGGAAAGGAGGTGAAAGGGATAAGGGAGGTGATTTGAAGTGGAAGGGAAAGGCGGTGCAGTAGGTGAAAGAATTTGTGTATCTGGGCTTCCGTTTCGTAGAAATAGGGAAGTGGATGGTCATGTACAAGAGAGAGTGAGAAGGGCCATTGTGGTGGCGAGGCAGGTGTGGGGGTTGGCAAAGAAGTTGTTCGCAGATGATTTTGGAAGGATAATGAAATTTTCCGGAGCGCTACTGAAGAGTGTGCAATTTTATGGAGTGGAGATGTGGGGTTGGAAAAAAAGTGAGGAGGTAATTAGGATACAGAAAAGGTATATAAAGTGGACACTGGGGTTAGCAGGGAATACGCCTAATTATATTGTCAGGAGGGAGACGGGGAAAACGAATTAAGGGATTATAACGGGGAGTCGGACGTGTAAATATGAGGCGAAATTTTTGCAAGCGGGAGGAAGTACGCTGGTTAGGGAGTGTTGGTAGGAGAAAAAGAACAGAAGAGGGGGTGGGAAGATGGAGGTGGAAATAGAAAGGTATTTTAGAACGAATGGACTGCAGATGGATGAAGTGAGAAGGATGAATGAGGAAAGGATGAAGGTGTATGAGATGGTCAAGAAAAACGGCAAGGAGAGAGAGAAGGCAGCAGGGGAGGAGAGAATAAGAGGATCAAGGTTTAACGGAAACTGGGTGGATTATGCCAAGGGAGAGAGCGCATTATTTGTGTGAGAAAGGAGAGAAAGGAAATCAGGAGCTTATAGCGAGGATGAGATATGGGTGCATGGAGGGTTTTAATAGGTTCTGGCTTTCTAGGGAGAAGAGGATGTGTGAATTGTGCGGGGAGAGGGATGCAAGCCTGGAACACTGATTAGAGGAGTGCAAGTAGGTAGAAAGGAGTGGCATAAGCATGGAGACATTGATGCATCAAAGGGAGGGCAAAAGGGCAGTAGCATGGGTGAAGGGGGCGTTGGGTAAGATTGAAAAGAAGAAAAGGAAGAAGGAAGAGGAATGGAGAAGGAAAAATTGTGAATAAGAGAGGAAGTTGATATAAGTAAACTGTAAATATTGTAAGTAGTAGATCAGTGTTAGGTATTAGCCGCGGAGGCAGAGTTTGGAAATGCGAGGCAAAGCGAAAAATTAGGGACATGCGTACGAGGCGAGGCGAGGTGTGGATGGATCTTAGTTTGTAAGAGGCTGTAGAGCAACATTATAGTCAACAGATCTTTAGTAGTCTCTTCTTCCATCTCTTGAAGATCATCCACCGCATCAAAGAACTTTCTCATATGTGCCTGCACATCACCATTTTCCGCCATATTGTGAAGCATCAGTTGCTTTAACAGCGGAGCTGTTCTTGCTGGGCCCTTTGACTGATATATGGAATGTGATTTCATTCATATTTCATTCGAACATGTACATTTTGTGATTTGCTTTAACTTAGATTCATGCCAAATCCAATCTGAACGCGCTTTTCTATGTGCAATGTCCCAAGCTTTTCCTGCTGCTACACTGGTCTCGCTATCCAACACACGCTTCCCAACAACATTTTGAGCACGTTTTACTCATTATTTTCAACCGCGAGACCTGGGCCCATAACCCATCTTAGCCAGGATCTATTCCAGGAATACCCTTCACGATAATGCACAATGTGAAGTTAATAAAAGAGTTCCTTTTATTGTAAAACGTAGAGTTAAACTACGCGATTCTACAAAAAGGTTCGCTAGTCAGAAAACAACTGACTCATTGATCACGTGACCAAAAACATGAAAATTTAAGAACCGGATGTCAGCACTTCCCATTCATGGGTAATGCTTGTAAATTTGCGCATTTTACAAAATCCCTAACATTTTGTACAGCGATTATCTAGAAATGCGAAAAGAGTTGACAACAGTTTTGATTAATGTAATTTTTTAACCATGAGGCGATTAAAATGTAATTTTTTAAATGGCATACCCAATTATTTAAATTATTTTTTGAAATGAAAATTTATTTTTACTTCAATTTTTATATTGTTGTTAGAAAACACGACAAAATTAAAGTCTTTTTTTAATTACTAACCAAAATTGAAATTTGAAAATTTTAAATGATTTATTAAGTGAACTATGTTTTGAAATTTCAGAGCATACTCCATGATTATTATTCTTATATGTTTCAACGGTATAACAGATCAAATGAAACAATTTTGTGATTTATTTTTCATCTCCATTTGTTTGAAATATTAGGAAATTGTTTATTTGTTTAATAATTTCGAATACTATTTTACCATAGAAAAATAATGAAATTAAAGAAACATTACCTTATTTTTTTCTAATAAAACAAGTTTTGAAAATTGTTTAATAATAAATGAAAATTTGAAAGAAAAATTTTTTCTTACTCTAAAAATTGAAATAAAAAATTAAATATTTGATTCATTCATTCAAACAATAAAGAATGGTCTGAGTTACTAATTACCTGTTTATTTAGTAAATATCGGAAATATTTAAACAAAAGTATGTATTTGTTTGTTTTGAATATTTCTAAAGTCATAAAATATAAGGTTGTGGGATGCAAGTCCGCTTTCTTAATATAGGTTACTAGTCATTTACAATTATCAAGGATCATGAGTACTGTCGGAGTTTTTTCTATTAAATATAGACCGTTAAAGGATTTCCAATGTTAGGACCCTGATCAGTAACAAATATGATGAACTCGATATCCGATCGAGTTATGTTATGCTTTTGAAGTTCTTTAATTAATTCTTCTCATGTGTGTTGCTCAGTTTTTGCCTCTTCATTTGGTAATGTAAAAAGGACGAGAGATTTTAGGATCCAGGCAGACGTGATGTAATGTACGGTTATAGTTGAGTACGAGTTGTGGGTATAGCAATGCTCCCACATGTCTCTAGACACAGCACATGGCCTTGCTCGTAGTGCTACTAATATGTCTGGAACAGCAGCTTCGCCAGTCTCTGAGGTTAGGAACTCGCGTTTTAGGAATTCCTAGAATTGCTGGCCCACGCAGTTTCTCAGGGGCAGGGCTTTTGGCAGGGGTTTTGGCGGCCCAGACTGTGTATGTTTCGATTCTCGCGATTTAGGAATAAGGCTATTTGCCAGAAAACCCCAACACTGTTCCTAAACTGAGAGTCTGGTGTAATTCTGTCATATTCCTAGATACGGTTGTGGGGCGTGAAAGAACTTTTTGTGCTGACACCATTCCTAATGTAGGTCCTATATTTATTAATTCCTGAACCCTTGGTATGAATAGATTGCAGGATATTTCATGCATTGCACGTAACCTATACATTTCTTCCACTGCTTATCAATGGTCAATTTCAATGTCGCCATATTTTGCATTTCCCGGCTTCTGGCTTCGTTAGTGAATAAATTTCATTCTTTAACTTTGTCCTTATGTCATATTTAATAATATTCTTCGATTTTTCTGGTAGTGTTGCGTTGTTTACATCTCTACTACCTTTGTTTTCATCATTAACAAGACCTTCTGGATCATTCATCCTGATAATTAAATTCATGTCTACTATAACTCCAGATCTTACAAATATACTTTCTCAATGAAATTACTGCAATCAAATTTTTGTTTGTTTAATTTTAATCTCCTAAGGCTTTCCCCAGTCCCATGGGACATAAAGCTGGGAGAGACGTCATAAAGATGGCTTAAATTAAGATCAATATTCTTGAAAATAAATAATTACCTTGTTGGCGCCAGACACTCTTTTAGTGTCACCCGAGGAAAAATTTCAGCAAAACGATTAAATTAATTTATCGCAATCTGGAAGATGAATCCCAACGCCTCAAATTAGTGCCCTAGCTCAAGGTAGAGGGATTTCGTGGGGACAAGAAACGTTATAGACCATTGTTAATAGCAGAAATAAATAAAATTTATTTTTAGTGAGTAGAAGAGTTAAAGGAGAATTATTGAAGGTCACATAGTTCGACCAAGCTTGCCTGAAGGGCGTGGCCCGATAAAAAAATTAACACACATCGATTTTTTTATTTGTTTATCTGATAGTACATGTCAAGAATATTCTCCCAAATGTTTAAGTCAATCGGAATAAAACTCAATGAGCTAGAGCCTTTGGAAATGTATGTCACTAGGTTTGGGCGCTGCATAGTGCGGCTAATTAGAAAATTGGGGTTCAAAATTATCCAGAGCCTACAATTTTTATCCAATTTCATATATTTTTTTTTAATATAAAGCTAATTAAATTCTCAAGAGGTCTGTCGAGGCCGATTTTGCAAATCATTTTTCATATTTGAGCAGCCTGTTCTGTATCATTAATTGATATTACCTCAAAAAGGTAAAAAAAAACTGATAGGTTTACAATTGATTAACATATCCTGATAACTCAAATGAAGTTCTTGCAATCCGTTCATTTGTTATAAACAAATTTATGAACGAAGTCGATTTTTGCTGTACATTGAAGCCTGGAAGCTCTTTTTATCACGTTTTCCCTGCGAAATCGAGTGAAATCAATGTTTAATTAAAATCAAACACTGAAGTATTATTTTTTTGATTGTTATAAACAAATTTCTTGAACAACTTTAATAAATGAGCGCCTCTGGATATATAAAATGCATTTTTTCTGCGCAATCATTAGTTTTGACTTAAAAAATGAAAATTCCATGACAGAAATGGACAACCAACAATATTCACCACTGATGGAAGAAACTGACGTTTGACAACATTTTTTATTGTTATTAACAATTCTGATCAACAAATACATTTAATAGTCGCTTATAAATAGGAAAAATCTCGTTTTTGCTCAAATATGATCATAAATATGATCATAAAAAATGAAACTCCTAAGAAATATACTGACATCCAACAACATTTCCCATTGTTGTAAACAATCTTGATCAATCAATTCTTAAAATAATTCTTCCGTATAGAATAAATATGTTTTTTGGGTTCAATAGTTAATGTCACCTTGGAATAAGGAACCAAATCATAAAACTTCTACACTCAACATCTTTTTCTAATATTATAAGCAACGAAGATAAACGAAATGATAAAGCTTACCCATTTTTGGACGAAAAATTCTGGTTTTCAGCAGCGTTGTCCATTCTTGTCGGATTGCAACCAATGAAGATTTGTGTCACAGGTTGTTGATCATGACTCATTCCTACATAAACAACTTCAGAACCCTTAAGTAGTGTGTCCCCCGTTCCATGGATGCACAAGTTCAGGATCCGCTGATTGGAGATGATTGAAGCAAGAATGGACAACGTTGCTCAAAAGCAGAATTTTTCATAAAAAAATCGGTAAGCTATATGATTTCGTTCATCTTCATTGCTTACAATATTGGAAAATATGTTGAGTGAAGACGTACTACGATTCGGTTCCATATTTCAAGGTAACATTAACTATTGAACTAAAAAAAAAACAGATTTATTCAATATGAAAGAATTATTTGAAGACTTAATTGATCAAGATCGTTTATAACAATGGGAAATGTTTGTTGGATGTCAGTATATTTCGTAAAAGTTTCATTTTTTATGATCTTATAAACATTTCAGCAAGAAAGAGATTTTTATTATTTGAAAGCGACTATTAAATGCATTTATTAATCAGAATTGTTAATAACAATGAAAACGATTGTCAAATGTCAGTTTCTTCCATTCGAATTTTAATTTAGGGATAAAATGAACAACTATGCAAAAAAAATGGATTGCTTCTTTCAAAGAGTGACCGTTTAATGCATTTTTTAATCAGTATTGTTTATAACATTGGTGAGTATTGTTGATTGTCCATTTCTGTCATGGAATTTTCATTTTTGAAGGCAAAACTAATGCATGGGCAGAAAAAATTCATTTTATGTATCCGGAAGCCCTTATTTATTAAATTTGTTTAAGAACTTTGTTTATAACAATAAAAAAAATAATACTTCAGTGTTTGATTTTAATAAAACATTGATTTCACTCGATTTCGCGGGGAAAAACGTGATGAAAAGAGCTTCCAGGCTTCAATGTACAGCAAAAATCAACTTTGTTCATAAATTTGTTTATAACAATTTAACGGATTGCAATATCTTCATCTAGGTTATCAGGATATGTTAATTGATTGTAAACCTATCAGTTTTTTACGTTTTTGAGGTTATATCAATGAATGATACAGAACAGGCAACTCAAATATGATAAATGATGGTTTTTAGGCATTTTGCAACTTGAATAACAAACAAACAGAGCCTTTTTTGCGAAATCGGCCTCGAAACCTCTTTAGAATTTTATTAGCTTTAATTAAAAAAAATATATGAAATCGAATAAAAATTGTAAGCTCTGGATCATTTTGAACCCAAATTTTCTAATTCGCCGCACTGTGCGGCGGTGAGCGTCGCAAGTATATCGACGAGCTTACCTATTGTTTGCTTGTATTTCTCGCTCGATTCTCTTGCTTTCTAAGGGTTACTCTTTTTTAATATTTTAATTTTATGCCGGCACACTTCTTCCAGATAGGATGGACTAGTGCTTAAACGAAGGTTTTTTTTCTCTTTGATCACAACTTATTTTACAAGGCAATACACGGTGTAATCTTGAGTTATCCTGACCACCGCAAGGATACTTTTTTCCAAGGAGTCTTCGAATATCAGGTTCCAACAGCTGAATTTTCAAAATTTTTCAATGAAAAAATCGGAAAATTTTGTTTCAATGTCGTTATTTTATATACTTAACAGTTTTAATAAAACAAATCTTTTATTATATTCATGAAAATTAGACTTAATATGCTGTTTTTTTAGCCTGCAAACCCCAGGTAGCCCCTTAACCTAATCAAACAAAAAAAGAAAAGATTACAAACTTCGCGCCATTTTTTTCTCCACGAGGTACTTTCTCAAAATGGCAGAAGGCCCAAGAAGGCACGCGGCTATCAAATCTCGACAAAAGCAGAAAGTAAAAGACTTCTGCGTCGCCTAGCCGCCTTCCCACTCGTTTTTCGCTTGATAGCCGGCTCCGTCCGGCAGGTGCTGCCTTCTTAAGCTCCAAGTCCGGCATGTATCGGCAAAGTAGGTCGTGCTCTAGTCGACGCACGGTGACCGGCGCGCTGGTAGTGGCAAAGATGGCCGCCCGTTTGTTATGACAGGGGCCGAGTCTGATGTTGAATCAGCACTCTTTAATAATTAGTCGATAATTAACCCCGGATGACATGGATTAAAGACCGGGTCGGCATGTGTTTCCAAAATGCACTCATGGACCGTGAGTGCAAGGCTGGTGGTGACAGCATCGTGTCGTCCGCTTGACCAGTGAGGGGCGATCTCTAAGGTTGTGTGCGAGAGGAAAAGTGCGTTTTCGGTATTTTCAGCGAAACTGTAGGAACTCCGAATGTCTTGACTAGATCTGATACTTCGGGTTTCTCTGAAACAAGGGCAGGACGTATGTTCCCTACGTACAGTGAGCGTTTAGTTATCTAACCGTAACCTAAACTTGCTAATGAAATTTTACATGTGGAGTCCTTCTCCTAGTACAAATAAACTGTTAACAAAAGTAAATTTCATTTACCTATACTCATTCAGCATACTACAATTTTCCAGACTCATTCTTTAATTAATCAGGTTTTTTTAGGTCGCGTTGGCCATGGAATGTGTCGCGGTTTAAATCTTTTAATGATATTAATTAACTCCGCGGAGGATCAATAGCGTGTGGCAAGCCACCACTGACTTTTATGTATTGAGTGTTTCAAAAGTAAAACAAAAAGAAAAAACAAATAAATGGAATGGATCTCGAAATGGCAACTGTACTCATGTATACAAAAAAA
>CAKNWT010274061.1:0-11973 GCA_932066315.1 Andricus coriarius
CACTCTCTACTGTTTAATACATATTCATGCCTAATGAATTAGGGATTATGGAAAGGACGTATAAAATATTTTAATGCAAGCCTCGAAGAAGAACAAAAAGACCTTGGATACTAATGGGCCCGAGTGGGGACCTTGATGACTTTATGAGGTTTTTCACTTGGGGTGATCGCCATAGAGATTGATAAGTAACGTGGGTCGGAGCAGTGTTGCGGAACGTACGTGTTATTTAAATAAATAACACGGGAATTCTCAATCATTCTAAAAATATAACTCTCTTCTCCACATTACTCCTTTCCTCACTAAGTGAGTCACGCCTACCCCGAACGGGATATGGCCTAATGGCAAAATAATAATTTAATAATAATATAACTATAACCTCGACTTAAGCATGTCACATTATGGCATATCGCATTTTTGGCTAGTCACATTTGGAGCAACTCTCATTTGTGACAAGTCACATTTGCGGCATTTCACATTTGCGGCATGTCACATTCGCGGCATGTCACATTCGCGGCATATCACATTTCGATATCTTTTATGGGGGAAAATTAGAATTGCAACAAAAATTATTAAAAAGTCATTAGCATGACTTAAATTATTACTGTGATCAATCACAGCGGGGTTGCGTTAATTTGATTCGGCGCGAATATGACATGCTGCAAATATATAACATGCATCTAATGTGCTTAGCCGCTAAGGTGACTTGCCGAAAATTTGATTGGTCACAAATACCACATGCCGCAATGTAACATGCCAAAATGTAACCTGCTGCTTATTATTTGACGTGACCCCGGGATGTTCAATTGGTTAGTAGTAAATAAATATTTTTATTAGATTAAAAATTAAAAGCCTAAACAGACTTTTGCTCATCAGCAATGTAGGAGTTCGCTTGAGAATATGTAGTTACGCCACTCTCAGAATTAAGAGGGAAGTGGGTAATGTAGCGTGCATAACATATATCAATTGATAGAATGAAAAATGGAATTGATAATGTTATAGCATAATATGTAACACGTATATCAATATAATAGCATTTCTTTATTCGTGGAGAAATGTAAATCTATATCAGTTAAAGTTCTGAATTATTAAGTCTTTCAAAAAATTTCACGGGTATCAAATTACCCTACCTATTGGGTACTGCGAAGCTGATTAAGTATTTTATATGTTTGAAAAATAAATACAATTTCCTAACAGTCAAATGCACAATTACAGTAAAATGAGATATCTATATTTATTTACACATTTCAAAAAAATGGAGATTATATTTTGGGAGTGGTTAGCATCCAAATTTACGAAAATACGATGTTAAACATTTCGAAATTTAAACATTATATTGCCAGATATTAACTAACTTTGCCCATTTGTAAACACATGGAATTCTTCAGGAAAGCCTTAAAAATTAAACAATTATCTCTATTGACCGAATTTGTTCACCCTTAGACACCCTTAGCTGTGTCGGTTGATAACTTTACGTCGTTTCAAGATAATTCTTTAATGAAAAGCAGCCTCGCTGAAAATACAAAATTTTTCTCTTTTTGTTGTACTTTTCGACTAAATGCGTTTTATGCTCACTGCACCTTTTTCCACGTGAGTGGATATTATAAATAAGATAGAATCGGCATTAAGTGCAAATGGCATTATTAAGTGTAAACATGATAGAAAAATACTACAATTTGGTAAGTAATTGCTCTGCTAATCGAAAATTGTACACCTTAAACTTTTTATTATTGAAAAAAATTCTGAAAATATAGCAATATCACAGTGGCGGACTGGGTACCCAGCGGCGCGGCCGGGGATCCAGCCCCTCAGGGTAATAAAAAATACCATATGAATAAAAAAAAGGCATTGGAGCAAACGAAAAACTGTTTCTAAGGAGTATAATGAGAAGGTATTAGATTTATGTAAAATTCGACCCCCCCCTCCATTTTTTGTCAAATGTCCACGTTTTTAGGTCAAACTATGCAAGATACAGAAAAAAAAGAATGAACAAAAAGTGTGCATCAAAAAACAAATAATTTGTTATTAATCACTTTTTGATAGGAGGCGTGGTTTTTGTTTCTTTCGTAAAAAGCAACATTAAAAAAAAATTGAATTTTTGGGCAAACGGCACAAGCGAAAAGCTTTGAAAAAAGGTAATGGACCAAAGTGGCTCACCCAAAAAAGAGTTACAAATTTCTCATGAATAATTTTTTGATAGGACACGTATCTTTTTGTTTTAATCATAAAAAATAGCTTGGAAAACAAAATTTGATTTTTTAAAGATTAAAATTGCTTTTTTAGGATTGGCACTTTTTTACTTATAGAAAGAAGACAATGAAAATACATATGTTTCAATACCAATAAATTTATTGAAATGATACATTTTTCAGGGTAGCTGAGAATAAAATTTAATGCAAAATAGGAAAGAAATATTGAATTAATCATGGTAAATAAAAGTTGTATTTTATTTTCCAATATCTGAATAAGCAATCTCAGGCCGAGGTTCATACATAAATGTAATATACATTTAAAACAATAGTGTTGATCATAATGTAGAAAAGTTCGCATTTTTGACAAAATCGAGTGCGAAGCACGAGATACATGATGAGAATGTGTTCGTTGAAGCCGAAGGAGATTTAACAAAAGAGAATGCACAATCACTGAATTACAGTAGTCGATGCTTTGATCTTTAATTTTCAAAGGTCTGTGCACAAATGTGCGGGAAGTACAAAGACCGAGCGCGAAACGCGAGAACTAAAAGTCGCGCGCCCTAGGCGCGCTCAAACTTGCGAGCAAAGCGAAACACATGCCCAGCGCGCGATGAAAATGTGACGCGCAGCGGGCAGATCTTCTTTCGTCTAAGACTTTAACAAATTATTTATTTCTTTTCACGTTTTTTTATCAAGAATGAAATAGATTCCATTCAGCGATTTTAATACATAACCTCTCTCTGCCCTCTTGTATTCTAATTCTTCACATCCATGAATCATCATATCGTAATCTATTGTGTATACAAACATGAAGGTGTGAAAGCAATTAATATTGACAAACAGTTTTGCCGACATGAAACTTGTCCCAGACTGAAAATTTTCAAGTATTTTCGGCGCGAAGATTTAAGCCTTGATTCAAATAAGTAACTCATAATAATAACATTAAAAATGACAAAAAACGCTTATATTATAATGAATTAAAATAACAATCGGATTTAGGAACAAGTTTTGATGACCGGAAATTTAAAAGTGAATTGCAAACATCCAGGATTGTGTTTAGAAATTCAGGACTGAGAACTGTAATCTAGGAATCGGGATCCAGGATGAATATTTCGAGCCTCTTTCCCGACTGAGTCGGGACTGATTCCTAAACTATATGCTGCCACTGCAGGCTACCACTGTAGGCAGCACTCTCCTTCTGGATAGAGCGCTGGGCGTACAGTACTCTTCTAGCAAAATTCATCCTGGATCCGATTTGCTCGAAATATAGGACTCAGTCACTATTTTTCGAATTCCATTTTTCTCCGTGAATTATTATAGTAAAGTATAGAAATTACTAAAAGAATACAATACAGCTCATAATTAGTCGTCGATTTGTAATAAATAAAAATTAGTTGCCCACTTTCCTCATATAAAGATCCTGATAAATATATTAGGCGCCCTGGAAAGTTCATACTTTTTACATAAATAAATTGATATCGAAACTCCCTCAAGGTACGCATAGGCGCGATCGAAAGTTTATATATTTAAAAAATCAATATATTAGCGGGCGCCCATAAAAAATGCATATAATTGTCCTATGCATTTTAAAATAAATAAATATATTTTAGATTGCCTCGGAAAAAAATTAAAAAATAAATTTAACCCTTAAATGACACACCTCTAAATAATCACGTAGATGACACATGGGGGCCGTTGGACCCCAGCTCGGAAAATATGCAATAATTCTGAAATTTATTAACATTTCGATCTGAAACTTTTTGTCCATATATTTCAAACCTTTCTTTATTGTAATAATTCCTCATAGTTGCAGAATTTTAATTTGTAAATAGCAAAAAAAATTATTGTAAAAGACCATTTATCGAGTTTTCATGGAACCTTGAAAAAGCTCTGGGGTCTTTTGGACCCCCAGTGTCATTTAAGGGTTAAAATTCCGTAACGTAATTAATTCATGAGAAAACATGCATTAGGGAATTTTTCAAGTATTATATAGGTGAAAATAAATTGGCGAACACTAGACTGTAAAAGATTTCTGTCGGAAGCTTCCAATAAATGTATTGGAAGCTTATTTCTGAAACGTAAAGTAACGCTACAATACATGATGTATTGGAATTTTACAATATCTCGTAGAGTTCGCTCTACGGTGACTCCACCAATTACAACACTTACAATACGTCATGTATTGCAGTCTCGCTATTCCAATATCTTGTTTGGAATTTTACCTTACGCTTGTACCCATGTCGAAAATGCCAAATTTTTGCCCAGTTACAAGTTCGGCCCCAACTTGGAAAATTATTTTATGGCTACAATAGGGTTAATATCTTAAATCTAGTTTAAACCAACTCTGTTTGACAGCTCTTGATTGCAGCGCCATCAGCTTGGCTGTGCAGCTGTTTTCAGTCGGGCTCCATCTTGAACTTCTTGAACACAAGTAGATAACGAGTAGGTTGGTTTGAGGTTATGTTGGCGAGTGTTTTTGTGATTTTATCGCATTAATTATTAAAGTGTGATTCAAACGATCAAAAATGCCGAAAGTGAAAAGCACTTGTCGCGTTTAATTAAAATTTGTTTAATAACTCCTTGTTTATTCAATAAACTGTACATTATTTTACAGATTTACACTTTCTGAAATATAATTTACAGAAAAGTGGCTGACCAGTTAACTGTTCTGTACCAGTTCTGTCACGATCACCTTTTTCAATTTATATTATCGAATCATTTAAATTTTCAAAACGTCAACACCGTCTGGCCCCATTGCTTACATTTTGTTTAATATAAATTTGAATTTTCCCTCCGAACTCTGATATCGATTGTTGGTCTCTTTGGTTCATTATTTGGTAATGTAGCAACTTCGTTAAAATAAAAAAGTGAATTTCGTGGTTGAAAATTGCAAGCGTAATTCTGCTTCGGTTTAAAAGAAAGTTATTTTCGTGCGAAATTACAATGTGAATTTTTTTGACAATTTGAAGTGCAAAATAAATCCTCTCGGAGAGAAATTAAGTTCCTTCATTATTTTACCTGATTTTAAAGTTTAGAAAATATAACCTCAATTACGTTTCATATCTTAGCATAGGTCTTCACTAATTCCAAAGATTGGGATGGCTACCGAAAGATGAGGCTGACGACGAATAAGCCGGTTCAGGAATAAGGTTTCTCTTAGAATGTTCAGCTACTTGAAATTTTTCTTTTAAATAAACAATTTTCAATTATAATGTGGCTACGACTAGAAAAATAAATAAAGCCAAGTCGGTCGGCAAGTTAGGCTCTGGCCGGCTTAAGCGTTTCATTTGTGGTTGGGTCCTTTCTAAATCCCCAATTTGGGGCCAAGTTTCTCCTAGTTTGGGCCCAGATAGCGCCATGACAAAATTTCCTCATGGGTATTGTAGAAGTGTTGTAGACTTACAAACATTTTTAACAGAGTATATTACTTTACTTGTATTACTAGGAGTACAAATGTAAATCGTGGGTATTATTAGATATTCTTTTCACTCTTTCCATTGCAATCTAAAGTATATTTATTCATTTAAATAATATCATCTTTTTGGGGCGCCTTTACATGGCTTAGAGGGTGCCAACCAGGGGGGCCGCAGACAGGAAACCCCGGCTGCGCCCCTGTGCTAGTCCGCCACTGATAATATATGTGCTTGAAGTTATGAACGTCCAAGTGAATACAATTTTTCACTGATGACTTTGTAAACCAGAAAAAGTGCTCAAATGTTTGCTTATTTATATTGGAAATAATTTATTATAAAAACAGAATTATAATGCATATTTTAAATTGCAGTTGGAACAATATTTAGGGGTAAAATAGAAAATGGGGAAAAACATTTCGTTCATTTGAACATTCGGAACTTTAGGTACTATAGTAATTATAATGTATTTCCCTAAAGTAGAGTTTTTCTTATTCAAAATTGTTTATGGTGCAATAATTAGAGATTTTTGAGGTACAGTGAAAAAAATAAATAAAAACTTATTTTTGGGCCAACATTGTATACAGACCAGAATCAACTAATTTTAATTTTTTGCATTTAATTTTCTGACTTCCTGTCCTTTTATCTCACTCCTATTTTCATGAATAATATTCTCCTTCGCCGCAATCACGGCGAATTTATGAGTTTTTCACGTGCGCGACCATCAATAGATCAGGAGACATGTCACTTTTTGTCGACGCTATTGTTCTTTGGACATAGAAAGACATTTCGAGTGATCGAATGCCCTCATATCCGCTTGTCACCAGGAAAACAGAGGCCAGTACGATCGGGAGATTAATCCGCTGAGAGTAATTGGAAACGCACTGGCGTCATTCTCGAATTGACGGGAATTTCCCGTTTGTGGTTCGTTTTTATCGACTATCAGTTCTGCAGTTGAATGTTGAACTTTTTGTAGCATTTTTTACAAAAAAGGCTAAAGATGTATATGATCAATTAATCAGAAAAATTTATGGAGAAATCTCTCATTTTTTAACACCTGGAAAGAATGTTCGAAATCGGATAATCTTTTCAAACCTATCCAATATGTTCACAATTAGATTATTCAGGAGCAAGCAAATAAAACGTGATAAGTTGCGCAATGAAAAAACAATTAATATCCTTATAAAATTCATAAATAGCTTTTCATATTTCTCTTATAATAACTTCAAGGCTGTAGTAAATTAAATGTTTTCTTTTTGCATTTCATTATTATAATAGCCTATTTCATATTTCATTTTAGTCAATGGATTTGAAGCTACAATATATCATTGAATGTTGAGAAATCAAATCAAGTGGATTTTCCATGTTTTGTCGCTTTAATCCTTTATTCTACAAATTAGTACCAAAAAATACTTGAAATGTTTTTTAAAGTTAAGTTAAATGATGTTCATAAAACAATAATTTGAAATCTAGTTTAATACACTTTATTCTTTCTGGATTGTATAGTGTTTAGTACCTAATTAAAAGGTGTGTAATATAAAATTGTATACTCAGGGCCGCGATATAACCTGGAAACCTTGGAAAAACTGGAAATGACTTGGAATTTAATTTCAAGACCTTGAGTCTTTTTAATCTCCACTTTTTTGAAGAATTTCATTTTGAATTTTTTAAACTTCGCAAAAATTAGGAGTGATTTTTTCCTTACCTGCAGTTGCGAATTTATTTGTCATGTGCAGTCATTTGCCGATCAGTGCTGATTTTTTCCACTAGGGCTGGGTATTAAAGTGGAAACGATAGGCAGAAGTGTTTGGAAAAAATTTCGGTTCATAGATTTAAAAAATTCTTTTTTAAAGGATGTTTGTTCCACTCGTGCTTGATCTGATGAGTTAAAAAAATTGGAGGTACGAAATATTACAGGTAATCGTTCAAGCAGGGTAGTAGTCAGCTGATTATTCCAAGCTGAGTTAAGCTTTCCGTGGTTACAGGCCTGTAAGGTGCTGCCTCTAGCGGAGTTCACCAGAGATATATGCGATTCACTATGGAAACTTTACCTCAGTGTGGAGCACCCACCTCGCGTTTACCCTGCTTGACCAATTAATTGCAACATTTCGTACCCTCTGTTTTTTCTGCGTTGATTTCCGTAACACCGTCAATATGTGACCTTGACCTCTAAGTATAACTTGAAATATTCCAGAAAGTATAAAACTACAGTCAAACTTCAATTACAGCAAACTTGATTCGCATGTTCCGAGAAATGATGCCGCGTCGCGGTTTCGGATAACAGAAGCCGCGTGGCCGAAAGGGGAGGATGTCCTTGGTTACTCATGCGTGAAAAAAACAGTAGCATAGCAATAAAGCGCTGTACCCTAACGGCCTAACTGGATATAACTGCGCCACGTTGCGTGAGTTCACTCTCAGTGTTCTACGGCCCTAGTGTTTATGTTCGGAGTGCCTCAATTTGAGTCGAAGGTTAGAAATAAAACCGTGCACAAATTGAAGTTCGAGTGTATAGTGATAATTAAGAAAAGTATATAAATCACAATTAAATTATTTTAAGTTGGCCTGAAAAATGCAAAGTGCTTGACCTGGAAAAACCTTTCAAAACCCAGAAATGACCTGGAATTTGAAATCTTCCATTAATCGCGACCTTGATATTTTCTAAACTATATTTTTCAGTGCAGATATAAATGATAAATAATCTATCTGTGGGATTACAATATATATCCGCCTAAAGGCGCAAATTATAAACTTAAGAAGATTTACAATGTTTTCACACAAATTTTTGACAGAATTTTATTGCGAAATATTAAACTCAATTATTGGAAACTGCATAAAGCTTCTCTAAAAACATGCATCATTCGTTAATAGCAAAGAAAGAACTAGCGAGGAAGAAACTGTCGTTAACTAGTTTTTATTCGAAAATTCTTCGCCTGGAATGGGAGAGATTATCTGAAAACTCGTATAAACTTGCGTATTACTTCCTCGCTTTTACACTAACAGTACCTATATTATGCAAATCTCCCCTGAAGTTATTTTATCAATTTAGCTCTTATATTTTATTTCCAATTTCAAGTAATTTCTCAAAGGTAATAATTTCTTAACAATCTAAAGATATGGCTGACAACTGCATCAAAAGTGGATCATGTGCGGTTACCTAGAACACCATACCTATGTATTCTTTTGGATCGCTGAATCCGAATCTGGGGTCTGTCTAACTCCAACAGGTCTCAGTTTGCCCCTAACCTCAAAAAAGAGCTCAAAGTCGATTTAGTGAATTAAACTTTAAGAGAAAAGTATATCTACATATTTTTTGTGTCGCTGAATCCGATTCTGGTGTCTGTTTAGCCCCAGTAGGTTACTGAAATGGCCTTCAGAATGAACTCTAAAGATTATGCTCAATTGCTCATTATTCTTAACAACGACGGAAATATTTACTGACTTCTTATATGTTTCGCAAATATGACTACGTTCTAATTATAACAGGAACATAAAATATTTATTCCAAATAAAAAAGAAGGTTACATTTCACCAGGATTATGGCAGTCAATGACAGTTGAATAATTCCAAGCCACAAATGCGGGTTAGATATTAAAAAGCGAATGGCAAGCAAATATGTCGAGAAACAGGGAGGTGTAAACTTATCTGGTTGCTTCTTTTTGATAGCGTTTTTGTATACGTATGTGGAAAAATAACAAAAACCTATTTTTCCCCAGATAGCAAGAAAGCTGACAAGTTACGTTAATATTTCTCTTTCATTGTTTGCCTGTGCATAACTTGGCAACAACCATTCATTGAGATTTGCTTAACAATGTTTGCTTGACTGTTGCTGCCTCCTAATACTATTTGCCCACATTTTTGCTTACTAGGGGTGTATAAAATTGGCATGGGTTAGGATGGGTTCGCGGGTTGACCCGAAGACCCACAATGTGCCCGAAAACCTGCATCCAAATCGCAGAACCCGCATTTAACCCGAATTCAGTCCTTGCACTTGCATTTAATTTAATACCCTAAAACGGTTTGTGAATTTAAGATCGAACGGAACAAAAGCCTTGTAGAGTGTGGGTGAAATTTCGGTTCAGTGGTTAGCTACATGTTCACGGGCTAACTCAAAAACTCGTCAAGCTGAAAGACTGGTCCGACCCGCACGGGACGTGTTTTTTATTTTCGCATATTCCTATTGCTTACACATTCTGGTAATTAGCTAAAAGTTCCATTTGTGTTGAGAGCTCGAATTAAAATAATAAAAATAGGTTTTCTGAATGCAACTAAATCTCATGTTTCAGACTGTTAATTTTTCACCCAATTTCTACCTTTTCTTGCGAATTTCACCTTTTTCGCTTTGAAAAGCGTCTTGCATCAAAAGTAATTGAAAAGCCTCTGGTAAATAAAGAAAACAATCCTGCTCAGTCTTTTCTGAGCTTTTACAATTCTAGTGGCGAATGGCGGCTAAACAACGAAATACAATGTGTATGGTAGGTTAGCACACGATCAAAGGGTACACAGCAGCGGCCCATTGTTATCCAGTGATGTATAGAATAGAGTTGCGGCTGACCTATCACTGACCTAAACTACTTATATTAGCAGACCTTACACTGACCATTCCACGCATACTATACATAGGCTGTAAAGAAGATTTTTTCAATTGGCATCAGGGTCTATGGTATTTATTCTGCAATAAATTTGTAAAAAATATATAATTTTCCGTTTTAAAATTAAAATAAAATTTGTGATTTTTTTTTGTTTCGTCCTGGCCTGACTCACCGGACTCTTCCGTAAGACAATACATTTTATAATTTATGCATTTAACGGTTTAAATGACCTAAATTTATTATAATATGTATTTTTTCAAAAATTGCTATGTTTGTTTGTAAATTTCGCAGTTAATAATATAATGCATTTTAACCGCGGATAGGGTTTGAAACTTAATTTATTTTATTTTTTAAACCACAAACCAAAATTTTTTTAATAATGCTATTCCAGCCACGGATGGGGGCCAAAACTGAAGTAAAAAGACCAAATTCATTAAATGGATAACAAATTTGCATCAATATTTATGAACCAAAAAAATAATTTTTAAAAACTCATCCTTCGTAATTTTCCTTCCATCTCCTTTTTAATCGAGGTGTTATTTAAAAATATAAGAAGATCGATAAATTTTAAAGAAATGTTAACTTATCACGTCCTTAAGGAACGAACAGAAAATATCAATTGAGCTTTCTTATGTGATATGAAAACAAAAAATTTGCTCTTTAAAAAAGGCAAATTTATTTTTGACCTTCATTTTTGAAGCTTAAATGTTTATTTCATCAACAAATTCCAATTAATTCCTATTAATGAAAAGGGCGTAAAAAAAACTAATCCAAACGTATCGCTTGTCTGCCGCAAGCGTATTTACACATTAAACCTGATATTTTCTACTTAATTTTTATTATTACTTTATTTTTTTTATTTTATTATTACTTTATTTTCTTGTTAAGCCTGTGTAACTCGAGTAGGGGAAAAGTGTCGACAGTACTCCGATGTGCACATAGAATCAAAAAGAATATCTATAAAATTATTGCACAAAATGTGTTAATCACTGAATATATACTACTTTGTTGTATCGACATGTTATATTTGTATGCATATAGTATTTAAGCTCTTTTTAAACGAAATAATTTTTTGACGGATCGCAGTGGTAGATTATTTGACTTACTACTTTCAAGTAATATTTGACAAAAAAAAGTCAGCTAAAAATTTTCTCGCATCTGTACTTACAATTTGACAGTATTCTAATTTTATAATTTGTGGCAAAAAGAGTTTATATTTCTTAATTGTGAATGATTTGCAAGAAATGATTAAGTATATATCTTGGACGTACACAGGTGAAAAATAAAGGTACGCAGAGACTCAGAGATAGAGTTATTTTAATTCTCGAGAATTTAAGTTCGGGTTATATAACGGAGAATATGACCGAATTTAGGAGAATTTAAAAGAGTTTAAGAGAATTTGTGATTTTTAACAATATAGTTATTGATCACATTATTTACATAGTCACATATAAGTTACTATCTAAATTTGAATTCACTACTAATTTATTAAAGATTGAGTTAAAATTTGAGGTTATCTTGACTTTTGATCGTTCTCGTAAATTCGCAAAGAATTTATCCGCTGGTTATATTCTGGGTAATATTTTTATTCCGTTACCGTGCTCAAAGTAATATGACCGACTCAGAACACTACTCAGAGATCACTGCTCTTAACTGCTTAATCAACAACTTTTTTTGCAAGACCCATCTCGAAAGTGAGGACTCCCATGCCACTCAACGATATCCAACGTGTACGTTTTGAAGCATATCTATTTCGCGAATCGACGCAGTAGACGCGCATGCACA
>CAKNWT010274067.1:0-19754 GCA_932066315.1 Andricus coriarius
TCCATCAGCTGCTTTTACTTCTCGTTTCAGCCAAATATTTTTCGGAGCAAAATGACTGACACACTTTATGATCCGGTTTTAAAATTATATCTTCGCGTCGTATTGCTTTTTGCCATAGTTTGACATTTTCTTCACCTTTTGCCACATGAAAAACACTAGGATTTCGTAGCATTAGAATCATAACCCGACCCGAAGTACATCCGGGAGCTATACACCGGTTTCCGCTTTTTTTTCACTATTCTCGTGTTCTTGATTTTCTTTTATTTTGGGGGGTCTTTTTCCTTCATAATTTCCCCCATAATTTACAGTTAAAATAATTTCTCAAAACACTTTCTATTGAATAAAAATGGTACAAAAGCAGAGCCTGCCTGTACATCTGCCATGGCTTTGCTAACAAATTCAGGTTTACATGCCACCCAGCGCCACCTACAACTCAGCTTACGCCAAGAAGCTGCGTGAACTAACATCAATGCATAGGGCTGCTGTAGCCAGACCGTTCTTCAATAAAGGCACTCCAAGCTTAGCAAGCCTCTACTCCCTTTATCTCCAGGTAGGTATATTCGAGGTAAGAAAGATCTGGGATGATAACTGCGATGGATTGTCATCATCTTGCGTGTGCTTCGGTCAAGTTGCTTCAGCTCATCGACGTTCCACTTCACTGCACCAATCGTGTAGAGCAGTATAGGAACGGCCTGCATATTTGTCACCTGGATCTTATTCTTCCCAGATAATTCGGAAGCCCCAATTTTTCTGATAATGTCGATACTTTTTTGCGAGGGCCGTTTTTAACACACGTACATTTTGGGTTTTCGCTTGTGCTATTTCAAGATATGTATATGTTTCTCCATTACCCAGATGTTGAATGGTATTTCCGCCTATGAGTTGAACATCCTGATCGTCACGCGATGATGTAGTTTCTAGTCTTCTTTGGCTTAAGTGAATGCAGGCACACTTATCCAGACCAAAGCTTATGGCAATCGCTTTAGAGTACCTGTTTATCGCCGCCGGAAGGATGTTAAGTTCCTTTTTTGAAGAAGCAAATATTTTAAGGTTGTCCATGTCTAAAAGGTGGTTGACCCTATATTCTCTTCTGTTTAGCGGGAGATGCAGAAAAGTATCGGACTTAGAGAGTCTCCTTGGAAGACCCCTCATATATGTGATATAGCTTATAGTCACTTTTCTTTTGCCAGATGTTATGACAAATCTTGTCCGCCACAAGAGCATAAGCTCTTTCATGCATCTCACTATTTTTGGATGCACCTCCAGGCGCTCACGGTAGTCAATCCAAACCATGGACATATTGCGACGATACCCACATCGATATCCACATTGTTTAACTATTGCACTCCATATCGACTCGAGGGATGTTAACATCCCCTCTTTGAGGATGCCAGTGAATAGCTTGTAGCTGGTGTTTAAACAAGCTATGGGCCTGTAGTTCTTTGGACTTGACAAACCTCCGGTCGTAGGGATCACTACCGTGCCACCTGCCACAAGCCACTGCGGGATGGGTTGTTCTCCGTTTAGGAAAGTAGTAAATATACGAGCTAGCTGTTGGCACGTAGAAGTGAACTTCTTCCAACAAAAGTTGTTGATTTTATCTGGCCCTGGCGCTGAAGAGTTCTTAGTTCACTTCTTCAGCAGTAATTAGTGGACACTCTTCCTCTGGACCGTGTTACCTTTGCCTTTGGCAAAAGTTACAAAGGAGTGATATATGTGAAGCGTCATTATTTAGGTGATAAGCATATCCATATCCTTGCTTCCAGAAGACGTAAATCTCTTCTCGACAAGCTGGATTTTCAACGACAGGCGACGTTTTATTGAACAGACGGGAAGGATGAGTAGGAAAGGTGGAATTTTCCTACATCCACTTTACTCGCCGTTCAAGGTGCTGTTTTGCTGTTGAAAGAGGTCTCATTCATTGCGTCTAGTGCTGCTTCATAGTCCACAGTTTACACTTGGTCAGCGTGTTATTTGCTTTCCTTAAGTTTCGAGCAAGTGCCCTGACTTTTTGAGTGAAGTTTTTATTTGACGTTATGTAGCTAATCACGCACTGAACATTTGATACATGCCGTAGCGCCGTTACAATTTTAAACTGAAGCTGTACAATACACTCGCGAGTCTTACTCAGGCGTACTGAAGTATCGTTACTTCTATTGTCGCTAAGCAGGAAGACCGCCTTCTTGTAAACTACACAGTTCAGATTCCAGACACTATCATCTTCGGGAAGAAAATCGGGGAGAGCAGTATTAGCTTCAGCTAATTTGTCCATCCTGAGAAAGGCCTTTTTATGGATTTTTGATCTCCTACTTTTCATGTTGGCATAATCGGCTATCTGCATAGGTGGTCTTGCTGGAACGGGTGGTATGTTCGCTGAAGGATGTTGTTCTTCTTACTGATCAAAGCTTCATGTCCGTTTTTGCGCAAAAAGGATACCTGATCTCTCAAATACTGAGGCGGTTTATGAGCATAATCCGGGTGCATATTGACCCAACGTTCATGTAACCTCTGCATGAATCCTCTTCGCGCCGGTGAGCTTCTTTTCCAACAGGGAAAGATATCCTTCGTGAGTTTGTCCGACCATTTAAAACGATGTTATCGCATCTGTCGGGGCCCATTGCCTGGTCGTCCTCTCGGATCGGTCCTGTTGTCACTCCCAACTGAACCATGGCCTCCATCCAAGAGAGGCCCAATTGAGGGTGGCACTGTGCGATACTGGTGACGTAATCGCATAATTCCTTGCATTGGGGAGTTAGCCCAATGCAACGTGGCTGACTGCAGGAGCCGGAGCTCTCTATAATTGGCAAACTCTATAAAACTAATAATAATAATTATTATTATTATTAAGAAATATGAACAACTTATATTAGATTGAAATAAAATGAAATAAATGTAATTTGGAGAAAATGGCCTTTTTATTTGGAGATATTACAAAATTTTCACATTTTTATTGTTTTCTCATTAAATTGAACGATTTTTTGGTGGCAAAGGTGTAATCTATTTAACTCGTACGTCTAATACCAGGTGGTAGCCGAGATCAAATCCTTTGAATTTACGATTTTAAATACAAAACCCTCAAAAATAAATATGTTCATATTAAAATAATATTTGAAAATTGCTCTTTCATTAAATCTATTTATTTTGTGGCGGTGGCGGTCTAGGATCAAAAGCTCTAGTTCCATTACTAAATAACGGAAAAGTATTTATTGGGGGTGGACGAACATTCTGTTGGGGTGGAAGAACTATCTGTTGGGGTGGAGGCGGTTGACGTGGTCGAAGAAAATGTTCACTTTTTGGCGGTATCTTGAAATCAGCACCTATTTTTTAAGAAAAAAAAAGAGATTTATGACATTTCTCTAGACTGCAAATGATCTGTAAGTAATTTGAATAACTTTGAATCATTAATTAATATTTTTCAAATAAGAAAACGTATTGTTAAAGTTACAATTACATTGTCATAAGTTTAAATATTTGCTTAAAATTCTAGATTTTTTATAAAATTGAGCATTATTGTTCAAATTTTAATTTGCTTAAAACTAAAAAATTTTGAAGGTTGAGATTCCAAAATTAAACAGTATGAAATCAAAGGCTTTGAACAGTTCATGCTTTTAAATAAAAAATCTTCAAAAGTGAATATTTTTATATTAATATATTTTAAAACCATTGGAAGGATCACAAGTTTCAATATTGGTATTAAATTTAATATTTAAAAGAAAAATTAAGTTCATTGTTGAAGTTTATAAGTCGATTAAATGTACTAGAGGTAATCATGATAGAAAATAAAATAAATTATTTCTAATGATTTCTCATTAAAAATAGAAATTTTGGACAAAAATAACTATCATAACATAAGAAAATGTTTAATATTGTAAGTCAGGTAAATTCAACACCTGAAGTCGCAAAATCTCTCGGGGACAAAATATCTCGGTGCGTAAGATACGTAGTGTTTTGCTAAAAATGAACTACAGATATAAATCGGGGAACAGAGGAGGAAAGAATAAGAAGATCGCGAAAAGAAGGTATCAAAAGCACAACTTCCTTTCAACAAATTTTTAAAGTTTTCTATCTCTGAAGCTGAAGCTTTATCACATCTTTTTTAAACATCAAGTCCTTCGGTACCTCATTAAGACACTGTCTAGTGTCCATTCTCTCAGTCTTACTCTTTGAGAAACAGGTTCTAAGGATAATATCACTGATAATTTGACTACATCTTCGTCGTATCATGAAGACTCTGCTCACGTTATCGGCGATAACGTTTACAGTCATAATCTCTTAGAAGGAGCTTCCGAGGATAATCCGGGGTACAAATATTTGGTCTTGATTTTGTCTTGATTCAATTTCAAGTTATTCTGTATTTCTAGCTCGTGAGACGGAACCAGACTATTTTTCATCTCTTAAGACGAATATTTTTTTATATTATTATATTATTATTATTATTTATTATAATTTATTTTATTATTATTTATTATTATTTTTAATTATTGTCTCAAGCTTAAGATGGTTACAGCCCAATGTGTCGAAGGCATTTTTGTGTAGTTGGATTTATTTTTTTTTATTTTTGAATAGTATACACAGGGCTGTCCCGGTATATATTATCAGTCACGGACGCATTATTGTAATGTAATCAAGTAATCTGATAACAACGTGTGCCTTAACACATTGGGCAAAACCTGGTTTTTACCCCATCATTCACGTACTGAGTTGCAGTCAAGTGCATGATTATTTAGTTTTCAAACTTATTCTCGGGTTAAGAAGAACCCGGTTTTCAATCATAGCCACGGACTAAGTCAAGTGAGTGATGAGATGATGATATAATTATTTTATTTAATACGATGTATGAACCCATTTGCGATGATCTTGTAGGTACAAAATTAGGAGCATGGTGTAGTTTGCAGTTCGTCTTCTACCACTGTTATGCTTACACAGCGGCCGTGAATGTTGGAGGTGACGACCGTCGCCTCTGGACGCTTTCTTATTATTTATATTATTTATTTATTATTTATTATTATTATATATTTATATTGTTTTATATATTATAAATATTTTTTTATATAATATTTTTTCTTGAGACCATGACCTCTGAGGGACATCACTCATTCGCTTTAAGCTTTATAGAATGTTTATATTATTTATTTTCATGGCATTTATTTTTTATGTATTAATAAGTTTATTTTTCTGAAATAATTATGTTCTTTCGATGGCGAATCTAAAATGTTGTCCATTTTTTCCACCTCCAACAGTTCATTAGATACTTCTGGAAAATGACAGTTTTAATCTTTTTATGGAAAATTTTATATGCCTGCAGTTGTTGTGACAGACAGGTTCCGAATTTCTTATTTAAAAATCAGTTATTACAAAATTACAGGTTTTATTGGCTGTAAAATTTTAATCCTAAGCAGATGTTAAGTGTCTGGTCCTAATGTACAATAAAATTTACGAACAAAAACTTTTGTAATTTTGACCCTAGCAAATGCTCAATCCACAAATTGGTAATATAATTTTGTTTATGTGTCTTCGGTGCATTTACGCGTTATTATGCGACAGCGTCGAGTATCGTAATGTTGTACATTACGATACAGCGAAAGATCACTTTTCACATTACACTCCGCTGTATCGTAATGTACAACATTACGATACTCTACGCTGTCACAACAAAACTTAAAAATTCACCGCCGTCAAAAAAAATAGTATATGCGGCAATGCGCATAATTCGGGTATTCACGCTCGTCGCATAAAGACCCTCATCATGCACCTCGGCGCACAATATACTATTAAGAGCGATTCGGTATATTTATCAAGATTTCCGCTTCTTGTCTTAAGACAAGTCTATCTGGTCTTGTCTTGGCGCAGCTATAGCCATGCATGCAAGAGAAGTCTTTATACCTCCAATGTCTAGCTGGTGAGACGGATCCAGAAGTCTTGAAGACATATTGAAGACATTCAAGACAAAATCAAGACCAAATATTTTTACGCGGGATGCCAGTAATAATTTTATTGCACCTTCTTCCTCTCAACTCTTATTTTCATTATCTCCATGAAAGTTTGCCTGATTGTTTTCCAAAAGATTGTATAGGTGGTGAGCTACCAACCTCTACTTTTAAGAAGAAGCTAGAGTATGGTGAGATTGTCCTTAGAGACTGGTTGGTGTGAAGTAGAGGCAAGGAAGTCCTTCATAGTTTACTATATAAAATGTACAGCAAACTTTCGCAAGCTCAAGAATTAGCCTAGAAATCACCTGAAGCCTATTTCGTTGGACGAAAATAGCACAAGCTACACGACAAAACCCCTAAACATAAGAGTATTTTCTAGAACAAAAATTGTTATATGCATTGAAAAGCAGAATTGGGGAAATTAAAAACAGAAACTTCGTTGAGTGACTTATTATTTGGGTCCATACACTATGAGCGAGAAGTGTGGAAAGAAATCCTCATGTGACTTCTTGATGTAACCTTGTTTCTTGCTAAAAGAGGTTTGGATTTCCGCGGAGATAGTAACAGAATTGAAAACCCTTCCAATGGAAATTTCCTTGGGATCCTTGAACTTTTAGCGAAATACGACCCGCTTCTCAATGACCACCTACGAAAAGTTAGCCACTCTCAAGAAACCGGCAAAGAGTACAGGTGCATTACATATCAGCAGATATATAGAATGATTCTATGGTTGTTTGTGCAAAAGAAGTAATAAATTGTATTATTCAAGAATGCAAAAAAGCAAAGTATTATTCACTGATTGTAGATGATAACCGGCAGCAATATGAAAGGTGCCTACGAATTGGAGTTCTCTCAACCTTAGCGGAGTGCAAGCAGCTGATTTGTCTTGCACAGAGATGGGAAATTCTAAAGAAGAAAATAGACTGGTTTCTGCAGTCAACCTCTGGGACTCGCTGATCCGTCTGGATTTAGTCCGTGAAACCTATTGCTCCTCTTCTTCCAGGAGTACCAGACGTACTGGATGAGGTGTACTTATTGAATCTGACAGAAGAATTTCGTGGTAATGTCAATGGACTCAAAACGTATACACGGACCTTAAATTGTTTACTTATGACATCGATTTGGCTAAAAGTTGAAAAAACCACTGACATTGTAAACAAATTAATTCAGGCTTGAGGGGCAACGCTTGATATCACCTGTAAAAATTTAAGAAGCTTAATTGCAGAGCTGCAACTACTGTGGAATGGAAGGTGGGGGAAAAATTTGGCACAAAGCTGTCATGCTAGCAAGAAATATTTGGTGGCAAAAATCTCTTCAAGACGAAACCGAGAGAAGTTGCATCGGAAGAAAATGACAGGCGAGGTCCACGAGAAAGAATTTTAAAGTAAAAAATGTAGCTTTTGTTTTAAATTTTAAAAGAGAAGTGTACTACATTATCCTATACCATGATTTTTGTTGCAAATTTCGGCAAAGAAACTCTGCAACCTTTACTGTTACTTAATACTCTTCAAAGAACGAATCTTAATTCTTTTGTTCTTTCAAATTTGTGCATTGCATATTTTAGAGTAAAGTAATTTCACTGTATGACACATCTAATTGTAATATCTTTTTTTCCCGACTTAACTACAATAGCCGTATTTCTAGCCCGATTTGCGGGAATAACCCCACCTATTTCCGACTAATCGGTCGCGCATGCTGAGTCCCGCTTCATTACTCCCTTCGGGGAGTAATGCAGCTTCATTACTCCCTAGGGAGTAATAGAGCGGAACTGAGCATGCGCCGATTGGTTAGGAAAAAGTGAGGGTTATCCTAGCAAATCGGGCTAGATATACGCGGCTATTGTAGTCAAGTCGGGAAAAAAGTATCGTATGCTTCTCGGGAGGAAGCGCATTTTCACCTCGTGTGATTTGCTGCCCTGTCTTCGCTCGGGAAGCAAAGTTCACACTCAGTGAAAATGAGGCGCGTTTCTCCCACGTAGCATACTATACTATTGCAATTTGTGAATATTTTTCTGCCTATGTCCTAATTAGCAACTAGGTTTTGGCATATAAAACTCTGTAGTAAAACTCTAGAAGTTTGTAGTGAAACTCTGCGGAGTAAAGGGGGCAGAGGAGAGCCCGTTATATTATAGAACCCCGGGGCCCAGAATGGCTCTCGGCGCCCCTGATTTTTGTTTATTTTCAGCTATTTTTCGTTGCAAAAAAAAGTATTCAAGAATCATAAGTCTGGTTTAAAATCTAAGGATTTTTTAATGAAAATTTCCATTTTCGACGAAAAATACTAATAGTAAGTCAATCCGAGATCGTTCAAGCTGGCAAGTTATATTATTTTACATGCGCATCATTAGATTAAAATCTAACGCTTTTTTGGTTAAAAATACAAATTTCAGGTGAAAAATACATACTTAATCTAAAGTTTTTGAAAAATGGTAATAATCGATTTCTTGTGAAAAACGTAAACATAATCTGAAAGTGTTCAACAATAGCAAATATTGTACAAAACTAAAATGATTTTTCTTTTAAAATATCAATTTACAGTGAAAAAGCTCTAACAGAATTGAAAAACGTAATTTTGAAAATTTTCAACCTTTGAAATCTAATAATTTTTATTTAAAAATACCCATTTTCGAAAGTTTAAATAAGACAGCGCAAAAGTATTAAAGATCACAAATGTTACTCAATTCGCATAATGGGGTCGTCCATAAACTACATAACCAATTTTAAGCAAAGTAGCGTAGCCGTTTTCTGAACATGATTTTCGCGTTTATTCTGCGTTTTCTTGCCCAAAAAATATAACTTTAACATCGTCGTTAAACTCTTATCAAAATAATTATATTTTAACAAAATAATTGAATTGTTAACCAAATAGTTGAATATTCAACCTACAAAGATACATTTTCTACTAAATGGTCGAATTTTCAAAGAAAAAACAGTTAAATTTTCAAAAGCGGAATTTTCAACCTACAGATTTGACTTTTCTGCCAAAAGACGAATTTTTAACAAAATAATTTCAATCCTCAACGGAGTAGAGAATTTGCAACAAAGAAGATTAAATTTCAACTAAAAAAGACGAATTTTCATTAAAAAAAGTCAAATTTTCAAAGTAGAATTCGAATATTTTAGAAAACAGTTGACTTTTGAACCCGAATAGATTAATTTTCAACAAGAAAGTTGATTATCAAACAAGAAGGGTGATGTTTCAACCAAATAGTTGAACTTTCAGCTGATAGAAAATTTTGAAACAAAAAAGATAAAGTTTTTACAGGCTGCTCGGTAGAAACTGCACTTCATGCTGTTGTGGCGAAATTGGAGCAGCAGTTGGAACAAAAGGGGTATGCTGTGGGCGTTTTCTTGGATATAGAGGGTACTTTCAGCAATACTCCTCCAGAAGTCATATGTAGAGAGGCTCTGAGATGTGGCGTGCCGGACCAGCTTGTACGCTGGATAGGAAGCATGCTACGTCGGAGAAGACTCGAAACCAGATGGGGTGAGGGCCTAGTAAGAGGAATAGCTCTGCGGGGACACCCACAGGGGGGTGTCCTGTCGTCCCTCCTGTGGTGTATTGTTGTGGACGGCCTCCTTCGAACGCTAAATGAAGAGGGGTATTATACTCAGGGATATGCGGATGATTTTGTAATCCTAGTCAGAAGGGCTCATCTGGAGACGTTGATGGGTCTTGTGAGGTCGGCGCTACGCATTGTAGAGCTCTAGTGCGATAGCACAGGGCTCTCAGTAAATGGTAACCCGCTCCTCCAAGGGAAAATCTGGTACACAGATGGCTCCAGGGGTGAGGAAGGGTCAGGAGCGGGAATTTATGACAGCAAGAGAGGGAAAGGGATAGGGATACCACTTGGTCGACACGATACTGTCTTTCAGGCGGAGGTCCTGCGTCCTGGCCGTCCTTCGCGGCGCTGAAACACTAATAGAAGAAAACGCTGCTGGCAGACAGATTACTATCTGTTCCGACAGCCAAGGGGTCGTTCCTAAATTAGGTAAGACGTTTTTCTTTTAATTAAATAAAGACGAAAACAGAATTGCTGTGAAGTTGAGAAGGACACAACGATATAAACAAAAGAAAAATACCTTACGTAATATATGAACGACCCCCAAGCGACACTAACTACAATAGGAAAACCAGACATAACATCAGAACTGGTTTGGGAATGCAAAAAGGCATTAAAACCAACTTGCAGAAAGAAACAATGTGGCTCTCATATGGGTCCCTGGTCACACAGGGATCAAGAGCAATGAAAGGGCGGAGCAGTTGGCAAAAGGCGGCGCAGCAAGTCAATACATAGGACCAGAACCGGTACTGGGAATAGCGTCTTGCTGTATCGATTTGGCCATTAAAAGCTGGATCCGAACAAAACACCGGGAATACTGGGAGCAGATCCAGGGTTGCCGTCAGGCGAAATCCATCCTGGGGCATACCCATAGGATGGACAGAGCCAGGGAAATCCTGGCACGGTGTGCCTGAACCAACTTTAAATGCAAGGTCATAGCACATTCAATTTTTTTGTTGGATTTGATTAAGGGGCTTAGAAATAGTGTGCACAAAATTTTTGAGTCAAATCCCCTGAGCCGTTTTTGAAAAAAGTGTTTTTTATGTGTGAAAAATCACCATTTTCAAAAAAATGTGATGCATTTTCCCTTTTTTTTCACTTTATTTAACAAAATATGGTAAATAGATATAACATCAGTCCATATTAATACTGAAACATGAAATAATTTATTTTTACACTCGTCGGGCATTGTATTCTTGTACAGCTTTTAGTAAGTTACTTGGGTAATGAGGGTGTGTGCTCAAAACTTTATATTTAGCCCAGGTCGTTTTAAAATTCGAATGTACAGATTCCATGGCTTGTTCACTGTAAAATCCAAGGCCTTTGTCAATTTTACGCAAAAAATCAGGGACATGAAAAAAACCGCGTGAACTTTAGGTGTAATTGAAATTTCCAAATCACAGTAGCTCCGCTGAAACTCAGATATACAATCTACGTATTTCGGGTTATATGTTGAAAGAAACAAGAATCAACGACGAATTGAAAAGCCTTAAAGCACCTTACATATTTTAAACAAGCAATGCTACATATTCCACGCAATAAGTCGATTTTTTCTAACAGCGTTTTGCAAGAATTACTTGCGACTGCTGGACATCCATGTACAAACTCGCGAGTAACATTACACATCCGAGCCTATTGGAGACTCTCATCATCGAATTCCATCAGCATGTGTTTATACATTTTGTTCACAACCCCGAGCATCAGGTGTAATTCTGATGGTGGAATTATTTCTAATATTTCTGTGTTAGCGTTTTCGGAGAAAATTATAGGAGTATTTGTACAATTTTTATACTTCTTCGCAGATGCTGATTTACTTCCACTGTCTTGCCAAGCAAACAAATTTTCCTTACAATTTCCAACAGTTCTGTATTCCCACACATGTTTAATTCATCGTTTGATCCAGTACAGCATGTGCAAGGGAAACTGCTTGCGAAGCTACTATGATTTGAAAATTTTAATTACACCTAAAGTTCAAGCGGTTTTTTTTCATGTCCCTGATTTTTGTCGCAAAGTTGAAAAATGCCTTGGATTTTACAGTGAACAGGCCATGGAATTTGTCCATTCGGATTTTAAAATGACCTGGGCTAAATATAAAGTTTCGAGCATATACCCTCATTACCGAAGTAACTTACTAAATGCTGTACAAGAATACAATGTCAAACATGTGTACAAATAAATTATTTTTTGTTTCAGAATTGATATGGACTGATATTATATTTATTTCCCATATTTCGTTAAATGAAGTAAAAAAAGTGAAAATACATCACATTTTTTGAAAATTTTTATTATTAACCCATAAAAACCCTTTTCTCAAAAACGGCTCGGGGGAGTTAACTCAAATTTTTTTCGCACACTATTTCTAAGCCCCTTAATCGAACCCAACAAAAAAATGTCATGTGCTATGACCTTGCATTTAAAGTTGGTTCAGGCACACCGTGCTGGGTTTACCCAAGAAAGATATAAGGACAGTGGTACAGATCGTAACTGGACACAACCACTTGAACTTCCATATGTACAAAATGGGGTATAACCCCACGACAGAGTGCAGGAGATGCGGCAAGGATGATGAAACATCCCTGTATGTACTAGGTCAATGCCCGGCATTAGCTAGGTTCAGGCAACAGACCCTCGGGGCCCATTTTATGGGACCAGAGGAAATTACAACGCTACCAGTAGTCAACATACTAGGCTTCGTCAAGAGGTCTGGGGTCGACTGCTGAGAGCGAATAAGTAAAGGTGTGGCACAATAGGCTTTATAGCTTGAGCGCCAGTGGAGCTCACCATGGGCTCCTCGCTTGTCCTAAAACTAACTAACTAACTAACTTCCAAAAATGGAATGGTGAAATTTTTAGATAAAAAAATCAAATTTCAACGAAACAAAAATGAATTTTGAACAAGTTGAAATTCAGCCAAAAACGACGAATTTTCAATAAAGTAATGAATTTTCTACAAAATAGTTCAATTTTCAACTTATAAACAATTCATTTCTAACCAAAATTGGAATAGTTAAATTTATAGATAAAAACATTCATTTTCAGCCAAAAAGACGAAGTTTCAACCCAATCGTTCAATTTTGAAGCCAAAAGACGAATTATCTACAAAACAGTTGAATTTTTAACACGAAAATACGTTCAACCGTATAGTTAAATTTTTCACCGAAAAAAAATCATTTTTCACCAGAAAGTTTAATTTTCAACTAGAAAAGATCAATTTTCAATTCAAAAAATGAATATTCAACCAAGGAGATGAATTTTCAACTAAATTAATGAATCTTTAAAATAATGAATTTTCAACAAAAGAGTTCAACTTTCAACCAAATAGTTGAATTTTTTGCCAAAAATATGACTTTCTAACGCAGAAGATTAAATCTCTACCAAAAGGTCGCATTTTCAATAAAATAATTAAATTTTCAATTAAATAGTAAAATCGTTAACCAAACGAGATGAATTTTGAACCAAAAATAAAATTGTAGACTTTTTACCAAAAACAATTCACTTTTACACCAAAAAGGTGGATTTTCTTATTAGGTTCTATTAATTCAGTTCACATTTGAACGAAAAAGGGGGGAAAGTCTTCAAAGCAGGGGAAAAAAGAATACTTTTTAAAAAAGGGGAAAAAGAACAATTCCTTAAAAAAGGGGAAACAGGGGCTTCCTTAAAAAAAGGGTGAAGTCTCAAATATGAAAGGGGTAACTTGGTTTGTCTTTTAAGGCTCATCGTAGAGAATACGTTGAACTTTAAATGTAAAATCAAGTTAAAAAATTATCGCGAGGAAATGAGAGTAGAGTTTCAATAACTGATGCTAGAGTCTCCTAACAATTGTTTTATTTTGGAACCCATGTTGTGATTTAAAGTTAGGAAGTAAGAAAAGAAAAAATTAATACACAACACTATACTTTAATGTAAAATAATAATTATTGGCGCTGTAAGTAGGGTTTTCAAACTAATTACTGAAATAAGGCTGATTTTAATCACGGGTTTTATTTGCGTACTTCGAGGAGACGACGCGACATGAGTGCAATGTGCATTCTCGTTCGAGGTGCGAAACTGAGACTTGCAAGAGTCTACGGCCAGGCGCAGAAGGCGTCAGACATGGCGGTAAATTTGAAAGTGTACAGACTAAAAATTGTCTTAAAATAGAGAAAATTGTAACAATTCTGGTCTTTCACATGGCAGAATCGATAGAAGTTTTATTCCATAAGTTAAAACATTGGAAAGAATTAAATGTTACTTTTTTTAAGAATTTAAAAAAGCTAATTTCTGTTTTACTGATCTAATAAATCTTTCAATCATACCTTTCAAGTAATAATTCATCTAGCATCCGCAAGTACGTCTTTGATAATGTCACGGCTCTTAAAAAATGTGTAATTTTGACAATAAAAAGTATCCTGACCAGTGCCTGATAGGCTCGTGACCATGAAACCCAACCAGGGGTAGCCCGGCCGGGATCAGATCTGAAACCTTGTTGTAGTAGGACCAAACGGGAAAATTTCTGCACGGGTTACTGAATTCAATTAATTTTTTCATATTTCTTATTAATTTTCAATTCACTGGAATTTTTATGAATTTCATTGAATTTTTCTTAATGCCCTTAAATTCCTCTGAAATCACACAATTTTACTGACATTAATGGTTTTTTTTTTAATTCCTAATTGATTTGAATTTATACTGAATTTTGTATAAAATTGACCTTTAATTCTCATAATTTTCATCGAATGCTTTTAAAATTAAAAGAACATTATTCACATTATACATGCACATGAGTTACTTTTAGTCACTGTTTGGATTATAAATTATTCTCTTTTGGTCACGTTTTCCAAATAAATTAGGCTATGACAGCCCTGAGAATAATAAAAACAAAATTTATAAATTTAAATTTAAAATGCTGTGATTCCGTTTATAAAATATTTTATAGTGTATTACGTAACAAGATTATAAATTTGGTCTTTAAATATTAATAGTCAGGGAAGATAAAAAAATAGTCAGGGATAATCTGAGTAAATTCAGACAATTTTGAAAATTAAGTTTTTCGACCACCCTAAATCCAATTTTATAATTCTCTCTCTGGAAAGGAAATAAAACATCTGGCGTTCGAGAAGTAAAATATTGTCAATTTATAAAGAAAAAAAAAACAATAAATCGAGACATGAAAAATATTAATCATGTATTCTTTTTCATCAAGGTCAATTCACAGAAGTCAGCATTCAATGACATATTTGTCTGGCTTACTAGGTATAAACTGAAGAAATGGACAACGGAATTTGCAGGGATTCATCTGTTCATCTAGGGTCATATTTTAAGAAGGCTTAAAACATGAAACAGAGTTTTCCATAAATTTATACCAAATCTCCGGAGCCAAACAAAATTCATCAGTAATGTTTCTTTAAGTTTTTCTAGCACGATTGGTGCACTTTTATTTCCTGACGCTCGGAATTCCGCAAACACTTGAAGCGAATGAGATTCATATTCACAGGAAGTGCTCAAGTCATTCACTAAACTTTTCGATTCGCAACTTTGATTGAGCGGAACAGGAAAAAGTAGTTTCAAAACTAATTTAAACTAATTACTTATTCAGTAATTCTCAAAACAATAAGGATACGACAATTATACACTACCCCCTAAATCTATACGAAGATTGCACCTCGTGGTTTCTTTTGCGTGAAGGTGAAAAAAAATATGGGTCACAATGACCCTCGTGGTCGTCCAAGGTACACATGATATATTTTGGCCATAATATTAGCCACTATCAGATGAAACCAAAGCGGTACATTTTTCTTATAAAATTATTAAAATTCACGAAAACAATTCAGTCTGTGTCCAATAGTTCATGAATAGCTACAACGAGAAGAAGCAAATCGGTCAAAATGACCCATTTGGTTGTTCTAGCGTTAACCAAGCAATTGAATTCTCAACCAAAGAAGGTAAATTCATTACAAAAAAAAAATAATAGTTGATGCTTCAACCAAAAAATATTTTAATTTTAGATCAATAACAGTTTAATTCATCCAAGAAAATAATTAATTTTGAACAAAATAGTTAGCATTGTAACCAAAGAGGTAATTTTAAACTAAAATGATGAAACTTCAGCCAAGAAAATTTATTTTTGACAAAGTAGTTCAACCTTAAACCAAGTAGTTGAATTTCTAACTTAAAATGATAAATTTCCAACCAGAAATATTGATTTTCAACCAAAAAAAGAAGGAATCAATTTAAAAAAAAATAGTTCAACATTCTACAACGAAATTGAATGTTCGAATAGAAAAGGTTAATTTTGAACCCAAGATGGAATAATTAAATTTTCAACAAAAGAAATTAATTTACAACCAAAAATATGGTAGTTGATATGTCGACCACCAAATTTTTTATAATTTTTTATAAAAACACTTCTTACCGAAACGGATGAAATTTCTGGCTTGTTTTAATTGTTTTTGATGTCCGTAAAGTTGATCAAAATTACGTATTCTCTGTCCACGAGAAGTTAATGGGAAAACAATTTCTCCTTGTTGATGAACAAGATTTTTGGATGATACTTTCGGATATATGCGTCGAGAAGTAACTTCTTCATTTAAATTAACAGGCCCTTGAGGTGGTCCATTGACAGATTTACTGCTCTCTGCACCTAAGTATGAAAAAAATGTATGAAAAGAAAGTATGCCTCGAAAGAAAATGCTCTATAATTTTAACAATTCCGAATAATTAATCAATATTTTCAATTTAATAAATGTGCACGAACAAAAAACATTACACGGGAAAAATAGTTTATTTAAAATCCAGTGACTTTGTCACATAGTCTTATATATGAGAAAAAGTAAATTAAAATTCACAACCTTCAGTATTCCAGAAAAAGATTAATCATCATCTGAAAACTAAGCGACAGTCACTGAAAATTTAGTACACAAGAACTTTATATTCTCGTAGATAAGAAATCTAAATTCTAAGCGAGTCACTGAAAATCTAGTACGGAAGGGCTTTACATTCTCGGAGACAAGAAATTTGAATTCTAAGCGACAGTTTATGAAAATTCAAAACACGATTTTTCAACAAACAAAATAAAATTATTTTTCAACTTATTCTTATATAATCTTTCTCTTTATAGTTATTATTATGCAATTTGCAAAGATGGTCGGGTCGCTTACACATATAATCGCACGCTTAAACGCTTTGAAAATTCGCACTCGCTATGAAAGCACTTGGATCTTGGTTACAAAATCTCGGACAAGTTTTGAAGGCAGCGTCGTACCAAGTTGTACGGTGAGCCTCATGCATCTTCAAACTAAAAGTCTTTGAACTTAATGCTTCTTTAAAGAAAACATATTTCTGAGGATTAATGAGTAGTTATAATGCAAATCGAAAATTTTCGAGAGACATAATAAAAAAATGGTGTTTAGAAAGAATTTAGAATTGAATTGAAATTTAGAATTTTACTTATTTCCAAAAAGGCTTGATATTCTTTTTTGTATAAATATTTAAAAGTTTATAAACTATTCAAAGGTAATAAACAATAAAGAAATGACAAGTGCAAAAATGATTAAATAACGTTGAGGACAAAAAGCTATTTTCTGTGATACAAAAACCTCCATAAAACGCGCAGATTTCAATTTATTCTATTCCTTTATAATACTTTCCTACTCAGTTTTTGTAATGCGAAACAATAGTTCCTGCCCAATAATTTACAATATGTAAAACAGAGAATTGAATTTCACCTAATTCAGAAAGGGCTCAATACTTTTTGTCTCTAACTATTCAAAACGTTTAAAAACGATCCAAAGGTAATAAAGAAAAGTCAAGTACAAAAATACTTTAATAACCCCAACAAAAAAAAATGATTTCCTGCTATATAAAAACCTCCATAAAATGCACCGTTTTCAAATGATCCAATTCTTTTACAATACTTTTTAACTGAGCATTTAATTTAAAATAACCATTCCCAAACAATAATTGAAAATTTGTAGGAAGAAATTCATCTTAAGTTTGAATATTACCTACTTCAAAAAGTGTTCGATACTTTATATTTCTTCTGAATATAACATACTACGAAATCAGAAGAAAAAGAAATTCCGTGAAGAAAAGTCAAGTGCAAGAACTTTCATGAAAAATATTTGCATTCTCCTTGAATTCTTTTATTTTTTTATCTTTAAAATGTTTAGTGGAAGTTTTTTGCAGTTACATGTTTCGTAAAATTACGAAACAGTTCGTAATTTTCAGTAGCGCTAACGGAATCCGCTTTCAGTTACATATTTCCTACAAATCCGAAATTGTTTCGTAATTTTGAGTTAATTATAATAATATTATTATTTATTATTATTTTTAATTTTTGTCGCTCCGTTTCACTCCTTTGGCTCTCTTGTCTTGACTCCAGATTGTCCTTGGTCGTTTTCATCTTGAGGATTGTGTTTCGTGATGTCTCTACAAAAACATATTTAATATTAATATGTAGGTTAAGCATAAATATTTTCAAATATAGGTACAAAAATTATGTAAAGCACACTTGTAAAATGAAATATGCATATATTATACCTCTGAATGTATCCTAGAGATTGTTTTGTTTCAGGAGGGTACAATCATCCAAAAAGATAATAGGAGAGGAATGTAATTAATATTCCCTGAAAAAAATTTCCCACGTTTATAATGACTCTTTGTTCCAAGACAATATCGCACTTGGCATTTTCGTCGTAGATGGAAAGAGCTAAATATTAAAAGATACAATATATTAATGTTATAAAAATGAAATAAGTTAACTTGAATATAAGTCGGCCACTCTATTCATTTTCTAAAGGATCAATTTGCAATTAAATTCTTAAAGTTTTTTTCCTAAATGTGACTTAATTTACGCTTTGTGAGAAAGTAAGGCAGAAAATCAAATAATACTATTATTAATTTGGGGCCAATAATTATTTAAACGATTTTAATAAATCAGTGGTGTTTCTTAAAAGTAAAATTATAACTTTGAAAATCAGTCTGTGTTGATTGAATGAAACAAATAATTGAAAATGAAATTTTAAGTAAAAATGTAAAATATTGAATGACAGATGTAATTTCTTTTGGTAACGTTTATACATTTATAATTCGCCAGTTGTTTAATCTAAGCATAGCAAAAACAATTTTCAACTTTAGAATCAGGTGGGAGAATTGTGTAGACTCTCTGATAAATTAAAAATAATTATCATTTTTCTAATAAGCAATTTTTGGTAGGTTCCTGAACATCAAAACAAGAAGGAAATGTTAATTAGACGAATAAATAAATACAAGCGATATTAATTTAAATTCACTGCAATTCAGGAATTAGAATATATCACAATATTTAATTATAATGGAAAAAAATCGTTACTCTATACGATTGATATAACAATTTGTTTAAAATAAAACATTATTGTTATGGTATTATAGGCACAAAAATTAGGTTTCGGGAAAAAATATTTCATTATACCTTGAAGACTATTTCCGCCACTAAAAAAAATATTTTCCAAATTGGAAAAGTCAAGTTGTATGTACACGGAGAAAAATGGAAGGTCAGTTGGGCCATCTAGATGTGCAGACAGGCCATATTGCAGGGTCAACTATAGGACAGCCCTTGAAGATGGCTAAAGCGACTATCTCCAGAAGGTTGAAACAAGAAGTTCAAATCGATCATCCCAGAGTTTCGACTTGGTCATCTCGAACGGTCGACTCAAGCGTCATACAAAGTCGAACCGATCATCACAGAGGACGGAATTGATTATTATAAAGGGTCGAATCGCTCATCATAGAGGCTCGATTTGGTCATATCAGATTGTCGACCTGGTCAGATCAAATGTAGACTTGATCTCCTCGGACAAGCGACCGGGCCACCTTAGGGGGTCTATTTGATTATCCTACATTGTCTATATTTCTTGTCCTTTTCCTACTTATTCCAGTCTCTCTCTTGTAAGAAACTGGAAATTATAAAATTAAGTGGAACCTATAAAACCTGAAAATTTATATGAAATACATGAACTCTGAACGCAGTGCATTAACAATATATTTTTTGGAGCACGAGAGACTAAGGACCCGTCACGGTGTCACACTGAATTGTAAGATTTCAAACATTGAAGTGCATTCAGAAACCAATATCCCACATTTCGTTACATTCTGCATCATCAATGAATGCTGAAATTTTTTGCACGTTTTCAGTTTTAAACGACACGGTGATAACAAATTGATAGCTGAACGTCCAGTTCCGCCTCTATATCCTAAATCCCCCTAGCGGACCGAATGAACAGAACGGATACGCTACAGCGTATCTTT
>CAKNWT010274076.1:0-10400 GCA_932066315.1 Andricus coriarius
TATATATATACAGGGTGTTTTTTTTAACTTGAGACAACGAAATATCTAAAAAAATACGCATCCTACGGAAAAAATGTCTGGAATAAAAACTTTTTATTTTCGAGGGGGAAAAAAGATTTGTTAAAATTTACCCCACCCCCACCCCCACAGGAGGCAGGGGTGGGGGTAACTTTGTAATTTCAAATGGCAACCCCAATTTTTTATCACAGATTCAGATTCTCCTTTACGAAATACGTAAGTTTTATTCGGAAAATTTGTTTCGATTCGCGATAGATGGCGCTGCAATTGCGAAAAATGAAATTGTTGACATTACTTTTAGCTCTACCCAGGAATAACGACGCGGACGTAGTAGTTGTCTATTCCCTTCGGGGTGCTTAATTTCGGTGAGTCCCCTTGCCTCTCACCATTCATCGGGGTGCTTGAACTTTTGGCAACGGGACAGTAAATGTGATAAAACTGTCGAAAACCATTCCTGAATGCAGTTGGTTGACGACAGTCGATTTTGGATGTAGACATTACATATCATCGAGTCTCCACTGTCTACAATCCTCGACGTCATTCCGGCCGAGCGATAACCGCGTCTGTCCGTGCTTAACGTTTATTCATTAGGAAGGTTGATTGTGTTCATTTGATTTGGGTGTGTTGGTTGCTTTCGTTTGGGTTATTGTTGTTGGTCACGTTCGTTTGAGTTGGTCTGGGTGTCGTTGTATTTCCTCATTACCTTACTTCATTACTTTTACAATGGAAATTCTATCTCAGCAACAGAAGATTGAAATGATTCTCATTTATGGAGAAAGTGGCAGGAATATCAATGATGCTCTCACGCTTTATGCTCAACGCTTTCCAGAAAGTGTTCCTTCACGCGCTTCTTTTTACCGGGTTGTCCGAAACTTCATCACTGACGGAAGTGTACAACCGAAAAAAAGGAAGCGTTAAGTAACAGTCAGTGGAGTTGATAATGAAATTGCAATTTTAGCTGCAGTCACTCATGACCCTCATGTTAGTACTCGACAACTAAGCCGCGATTCCGGAATGTCTCTATCCAGTGTTTGGAAGGTATTAAAACGTAATAATTATCATCCGTATCATATTTCACTGCATCAAGAACTTCATGGCAATGATTTTGAGAACCGAGTGACATTTTGTCAATGGGCGGTTCAGCAGATACAAGGAAACCCGAATTTCTTTTATCTAGTACTCTTCACAGACGAGTCGTCTTTCACAAACCATGGTAACGTTAATCGGCACAACATGCATTATTGGAGTGTAGAAAATCCACATTGGTTGCGTGAAGTTGAGCATCAGCGTCCATGGTCCGTGAACGTTTGGTGTGGAATAATTGGAGATCAACTTATCGGTCCGTATTTTATTGATGGAAATTTGAACGGTGAAAAATATCGTAACTTTTTAGAAAATCAACTTACAATATTGCTGGAAGACCTAAGCTTGGAAGTGCGACACAACATGTGGTTTCAACATGACGGTTGTCCAGCACATTATGCGGCAATCGCGAGGGAAGTACTCAATCGCGAATTCAATGGACGATGGATCGGTAGAGGAGGTCCAGTAAATTGGCCTGCCAGATCGCCAGATCTTACGGCGCCGGATTTCTATTTGTGGGGTTATCTAAAGAATCGCGTCTATCAAGAAGTGCCCACAACTCGTGATAACATGATCCAGCGAATCAGGTCTGCTTGTGCACAAATATCACCAGACACAATTCGCAGTTGTGTGGAATCTTTCAAAGCTCGGATTAACAAGTGCATCGAAGTGCGAGGACACCATTTTGAGCACTTATTGTAAAATAATTAATCGAAATCAAGCATCCCTGTGGTGAGAGGCAAGGGGACTCACCGAAATTAAGCACCCCGATGGATGGTGAGAGGCAAGGGGACTCACCGAAATTAAGCACCCCGAAGGGAATAGACAACTACTACGTCCGCGTCGTTATTCCTGGGTAGAGCTAAAAGTAGTGTCAACAATTTCATTTTTCGCAATTGCAGCGCCATCTATCGCGAATCGAAACAAATTTTCCGAATAAAACTTACGTATTTCGTAAAGGAGAATCTGAATCTGTGATAAAAAATTGGGGTTGCCATTTGAAATTACAAAGTTACCCCCACCCCTGCCTCCTGTGGGGGTGGGGGTGGGGTAAATTTTAACAAATCCTTTTTCCCCCTCGAAAATAAAAAGTTTTTATTCCAGACATTTTTTCCGTAGGATGCGTATTTTTTGAGATATTTCGTTGTCTCAAGTTAAAAAAAAACACCCTGTATAATGCCTAGGGATTATATATATTGCCGGATTATATACTTTGCCTGTAACACATACATACTGTGTATGGCGGCTCAAAATTGAAAAAATCTAAAACTGGATAGATTTTTAAGGAAGTGTGTCAAGTTTTTGGATTTCTTTACATCTGTAAACGACCTTATTGAAAAGCAGATTGAGGTAATAACATATGTTCCCTAATCGTGTCAGCTTCAACTTGAAAAATACGCACATCAAAATCACATTTCAATCATAATTCATATGCCATTTAAGTAAAAACACGGTACCATACCCCACACACCCCTACATCTTTTTTAGATAATCAGGGCCTATTCCTGTTTTGAATCAAATCTGTTCTTAACATGGAGAATCATACTTTCATATAAACTGAATACAAATTTTATTTAAATCAAGAATATGCCCTAATTATCTAGAAAAGATTTAATTCTAGTATGTATAAAGTTACATGAGGCAATTAAATTTCGAGCTTTGGCCCTGCATGGTTTTGACGCCCTTGAGGTAAATTATTTTACAAATTATGCCAGTGCAAGAGTCTGTGATTTTTTTCATTTTGCATGACGAATCTAATGACCACTGAGCCATTAAAATGCGATATTTTTTAAACATTATTTGAGTTTTGACATATTAAATTTCCTATATGTTTACTTAATTCGTTATGCATTGTAATTTTAGTACACTTAAGTATATTAAATTTCTGTTATGAAGTTATATATGTATACTAAATTTATTAAGTGTACAGTAAGTTACTTTCACGTATATGAATTTCATAGTTTTCTGTATGCTCTGAAATTCATATACCTGTTTCCAATATTCAGCTGCGCAAGCGCCTTATGATTCACGCAAACTGGGCAACGTGGCCGGTGGCATTTGTTTGAGTTCTTTGTAATGCTAAAAGGTTCGGCTTCTTTCTGCGAGAATATGCGAAGTCTTCTCTTTAAGAGGTATGTTGAATTTATTAACGCAAATGTAGCTTAACGATATGATTATTTGAAAATTAAAACGTTGTTCTTTAATTTCATTTTTCATCTGATCATGTTCACAGATGATGAAGACGGAACCTACGCGAAATGGAACGCGTATACTGAATTTAGTATATGCGTATACTAAATTTCGTATAAATGTATACTGAATTTAGTAGAGGCGTATACTAAATTTCATTTACGTGCGTACTAAATTCAGTAAATGCATATATTAAATTTACTGTACGCTAGTATACTAAATTTAATTTCATGTTATGCATTCTTGCTTTCATTACAAGTATACTAAATCTAGTAAAGATTTTTCTAACAGTGTAGTTAAATAGTTCTTTCTGGATGGAATAAAGGCTTCCAATCTACTTAGTCTACACCAAAATGGCTAAAACCGTCGTTCCATCGATAAAAAAAGTCCACAACATATCATAAAAACTCAATTTTCCAATCAGATTAGAAATGTAAATTCTTACAAGACTTGACACTACGTCGTGACTTAGCGGGTTAGATCATCAGACCTGCATTCTGTACACCTGGGTTAGAAGCCGAGCGGAGCTAGAGAGGAATTTTGTTCTACAGCTAAAGACTCTAACCAATTTGGTTTAGACTAAGTATATCAAAAACCTTCATTCTATGAAAAAACTGTTTGAAGATTAATTTTTGGATGATCTGCCTTCAAATTTGGATCTATATTACACAGTAAAAACTAGGCATTCATTTTTATCGGGGATCCTTTTTGGGGAATTCTAATATGATCTCTCAAATAGTCTATTTTAGTACCGGTTTCTGTCTTGTTTAGTTTGCTAACTTCAGATTGATAAATGAACCGAGATAGCAAACTAAATTGATTCAGAGGGTGCATTATTTCAATTGTTCCAAACTTCAATCTTACAGAAAATGTAGATGAAAAGACTAGGAATCGGAACGTTTTAGGTTAGGCCAGTCCGTGTGCGGACTGGACACATAATTCTTAAGGGTGGGGGTCTGAACCCGGACCCTTCTATTTCTGTAGGGTCCTGATCCATACCCGGACCCTTCTGGGTCTAACTAGTCCGGATCCTGACTATTAATTCAAGTTATTTGAATAAGTCGAAGAATTCAAGTTATTTGACTAAATCGAAGAATTCAAGTAATTCGATTAAATCAAGGAATTCAAGCAATTCGAAGAATTCGAGTAAATCGAACAATTCAAGTAATTTTAGTAAATCGAAGAATTGAAGTAATTCGCCTAAATCGAAGAATTCAATTGATTCGATTAAGTCGAAGAATTCGAGTTATTCTATTAAATCGAAGAATTCAATTGATTCGATTGAGTCGAAGAATTCGAGTTATTCTATTAAATCGAAGAATTCAAGCAATTCGAAGGAATCAAGGAAGTAGAACAATTCAAGCAATTTGACGAATTGAAGTAATTCGAAGAATTCGATCAAGTCGAAGAATTGAAGTAATTCGATTAAACCGAATAATTCCAGTAGTTCAAAGAATTCAATAATTTCAAAGAATTCAAGTAATTCGATTAACTTCAAGAATTCAAGCAATTCCAGTAAATCGAAGGATTCAAGTAATTCGACGAATTTGACTGAAGGAAGAATTGAAGTGATTGGGATAAATCGAAGAATTTAAGTAATTGGAAAAATTCTAATAATTCGAAGAATTCAAATACAGTCAAAACTCCGAGCAATGCCGTTTTCGCGGCTTTAGGGGAGTATAATTCCAAGAAGCCATAAACCCCCACTCTAAGCGCGGTCACGCTCGACTGCGTGGAGAAGAATTCAGCTGACCAACTCCGAGCAATGCCGCGCGTCGGTTAGGTTAAAAATCTATCTCCAACATCGTTTTATGTACCTAGTGTACATTACATGTGTACAAAAGTGATTCATATTGGATTATTTAGTTATGAACCCGAGCTTAAAGGTATGTGAAACATAAAAATCGATCATTAGCTATGGTATGTTCGATTCTTAGGATAAATGTAAACAAAGCGTAAAAATGACTCAAACATCGAATTGTCAATTATAACCTAAATTTGATGTCACTCGTGTAATCTTATTATTAATTGTAACAATACATGTGAAAAATTTATTAAAAAAACAATGTAAAGCTTTTTTTACAGTAGTAAAAATAGATATTCGTTCATTTGAAATATGGGAACTCACTCTTTTCCACGTTTTGTACTGCGCAATAATACTGCGAGTAGTTTTCTCATAGAAACGCATATTAAATGAGATAAAATCAGACGCCAAGAATTTCCTTGAATTCAAGGGATTCTCTGAATTCTCAAAATTCAAGGAATTCTCTAACTTTAAGTAATTTGAAGGTCTCAAGTAATTCGAGTAAATCATGGGATTCAAGTGATGCGAGTAAATCGAACAATTCAATTTATTCGAGTAAATCGAACAATTCATGCTATTCGAGTAAATCGAATAATTCAAGTAATTCGAGGAATTAAAGTAATTCCTTGCATTAGAGTAATTCGAAGAATTTAAGAAAATGAATGAATGCGAAGAATTGAAGGATTTCAGATAAGACTAGCATTTTATAGAATTTCGTGGAATTAAGGAATTCAGCAAATTATATTGACTGCAGGAATTTAGCAAATTCAAAAAATTGAGATATAAACGATTTCACAGAATTCAAGGAATTTAGGAAGTTCAGGGAATTTTTAAAATGAAAGGAATTCAAGGAATTCATAGAGTGGTATTTTTAGACGTAAGCTCGAAAAGAGATATTTATTCAAATCTACTATGATCTGAATTGATTTGTATTGAAAATTACTATTAACCGAAACTAATACGAACACCAAAACTTTATTTTTCATCGAAAAACACTACTTATACTGAAACGTACATGAATAAATGTCACACCATCAATAAATAATTTTTTTCAAAATTTTTGACATTTGTTTCTGTATATAATAGGATGTACCAAATAATTTTTGAACCATCTAAATGTTGCCCCTATAGCACTTGCTATCGGCGTCGTAATACAGAGTCTTTGAATAAACTTATGTTTTAAGAACCAATTTAAATAACTTCAACAGCAAAAATTTATATCTTGAGGTAATGTTTTTATGTATATTTTTTATGATTCGAGTGCGTCAAAAATTTAGGATTCCGTCGTCTTGAAGCAAATCTTTCCGAAGGACTCAAAATATTCAGGAGTTTATATTTAGGTGAATTTGATGTTTTAAATTATTCCGACTGCTTAATATTTTTTATACTGCTGACTTAAAAGTTATAAAAAGAGTTCATTTGAGGAACATGCGAATTTTCTGGAAAAGGTAATAAAGATTGAAAAATTAACTTGTGACATTTTGAATGCATGGAACTATTGCTTAAAAATTTTACAAACCAGTTGATTTGAGGGTTATGCCATTTTTAAACGTGTACTGATTATATTTTGGACATAACCTTAATTTGAAATTTCTTTTTCAAAGTTAGTCGTTAATAAAATCTTAGAAACCGACGTAGCATCAGGTTGACATGGACTGAAAATTTCAGTATTGAGTGAATTTAAAAGTCAAAAAGATTTAACAGTTGGAGCGCGCACGACATTGACATATCATTTTGGAGTTACGTTGGTATCTAAACTTCACGGTTTAAAATTTGTTTTATCAGATTTAGTTGCTGACAGATAATCCTCATTTCGAGCCTATTCCAATCCACAAATTGACCTTATTTTGTTATATTGGCGGATCAAACTGAAGTGCAATTGTTGTGTTGCATGCACTGTTTTAATACCGAATTCACTTACAAATCGAATCCAAGTTTTTGCAGTGTAATTTTTATTAAAAAATATGTGACCGTCCGCGTAGAAAGTGACCTAATGCGGAAAAAATCGATTATTAGTTTTTACACCTATCGATAGTTTTTCATTTTCTCTTTCATAATAAAATAATATTATTTCTACATCGAAAAAATTAATATTGCTACTCGACTGCAAAGTGAGGGTTCCTCATGGAGCTCCTGTGTTGGACTGCCTCTCCAATCACTCCTCATGTTAAATGAAGCTACCGCTCATTAGGTCCCTTTGTTCGCGGGTGGTCACATATTTTCTATGACTCATATGTTTTTAGCGTTAAAATATACATTTTTCTTTCAAAATAGGGATTGAACGACAAAGAAAACATTCTCTAAAGTTGTCATTTATTAAGTTTGCCAACGTCTTCTCAACTGCCGCACGTTCCACCTTAATTGTCCAAATTTATATAGGTTGAGATACTGTAGAAACTTTAATATTTATTATGGGATCAGCAAGTAACAAAACAAAGGAGATATGTACATACGCACGAGTGTTGCGCAATTAGTAGTGTTAATCTTGCAATTAAGCGGAAACTATTATTTGTATGTTTACGGAGTAAGATTTTTAGATGTACCCTTCCACGTCCATTTTACCCCAAGATTAATGGGCGCGGTTATAATTATTCTTTCGGGTTTCGTTCCTGTTAGCATGGTTCCTGACTTACCACTAAATATCAATGTTGGCAGAACACGCACATACGATTTATTTGGCCCACTTAATTACGATTCATTCCCTCTTACTCTAACAATAATTGTCATATTCTCCTAAAATTATTCAGTTTTTAGAAGTATATAGAAGGAACAAGCAGGAAATAACACAGGTGTAGGCGAAGCAGCTTCTCCCCCTAGTATTGAGGTGGTTGGGGGTCTAATTAGTCCAAGAAGGTTACTAGGAAAAAAGCAGCTATATTTTATTCAAACATTAAAGCAAAGTTTTTAGTCTACTACTGTTGCTCCCTTTTGGAAAATAATATAATACACGATCAAATAGGTTGCTCTTACTTTTAGTGAAACTGATTCATCGGAACAAGCAATGTGCTTGATTATGATCGCAAGTATCACGTACATTTCAAGCGGCTGTAGGGGAGAGTGGGGTATGGTGTCACACTTTGACTTGAATTCCCTATAAATTATGATTGAAATGTGATTTTGGTGTGTACATTTTTTAAGGTAAAACTTATATTACAATGGGACATATGTTATTACTCCGAACCGCTTTTTAATTAATTCATTATTTCATATTTAATTAAGTGATGGATGTTGCATTTCAGTCAGCGTACCCCATTCACTGGGGTACGGAGACCGTAATATCACTGCCGTGTATTTAAACAATATGAACATTGTACAATAAAAATTATATAATATAATAATTCTGGAAAGTGTAATGTAACGAAAAAAAATTACTCCAGGCATTTTCAACACCAATTTAATGTTTTATTATCAATCAAAGCAAAGCATATGGCGAAGGCAGTTATAACCTCTTACTCTCTGCTGAAATACATGGGCACACCGCGGCGCGGCGTCATGCCCCATATGTGACGGACCAAGATTTAATTAATTTCAATACATTTAAAACGTTTGTAGAAAAAAATTATGATGCCAGAAGCTAAATAAAATACTTAACCTAATAAAATCTAACTCTTTCATGCTTTAAGGATTTCAGAGTATGCTGTAAGTCCTTAATTTCAGCCAAAGCCTACTATACAACTTTCTCTAAATTCTTTGTGTTTGAAAATGTATATCATCTAAAAAAGATATCTTCCACAAAGATACAGCTTGACAAAATCTGATAGCATCTGCTTATAAGCTCAAACGGACTATTCCATTCCTTTTTTAACTCAAGTGTTTTCTGATTTTTGTGTGATATCTTTCCATGTTTCTCTCTTTTTGTTTAACATACAGAAGCTAGAAATGACACCGGATACTGCTATAGAGAAACTGTGCTGTGTTTGAATCAGAAGCACTTTTACGCTCTTAGAAATTTCTGTTGGAAATTTCAGACACGCATGACTAAAGCTTTATGCAGAAACTGTTTCTAAATAGGAAAGAGGAACGAAATTGTCACACGGAAAAAAATCCGTGACCCGCTTGGTTAGGAAGGTTCGGAACTAAGAGCGTTCGCCTAGATCGGAGCGGTATTCATATCATAATGAAACGGTCGCGGTACGGTACATCCGAGCTCGGAGCAGTCAAAGAGACGCAACGGCCGCCGTCAAGCGAGCAAACATCAATGGTTTAGGAGCCTCGGAACGACTGCTGTTCCGCAGCCAAGACGCGCGCGGTCTCGAGGACAGCAGCATTGTATCGAATGTATGATTGACCAAAGCCCATCTTTTATGATAAGAAATTTGTTATTCGCACATTCAATGCACTGGGGCATATGATTTAACCTAGATGCATACGTAGTCGATTTCATGAACTTTTTTCATATTATCTTGCTATGTTTATACAGTCAGGGCAAACATAGATTGCGTATTTATTTAAAAATAAATGGACCAGTACGAGGTCACCGAGGTTTCAAAAATTTGCACAGAAATTCATTTGAAAACTAATCGACTATGTATTTATATTAAAATTATTTAAAAACAACTTTTGCACCTATTTTTCATCAATTACACGCACACAGTACAAACCACGCCAAGCAGACAGCTTTGCCCTTCAAGAAGCGAGGAGTGCGCATGCAGCTGCAAACGTCCTTCCGTCATGATAAATCATATTTGTTACTCTCTTGAACTGAAACAGTGAAATTGTCACTGGTTAAATCAGTATTTTAAATTATCACTGGTTGAATCAGTATTTTGAATTGTCACTGATGAACCAGTGATTTTTCTACTTCGACTGGATGGACCAGTAAGTGATTCCACTAAAATAGCGCTACTGATTGTACCAGTGACGCCAAATGATAGATTGAACCAGTGATATAGCGCTCCACGCGGGCAAGACATGAACCTACAGTCGTCTGGTACGCGCGCGTCGCTGGTCAGGTCTTGGCATTTCTCGAGTGAAAGCGAACCTTATTGTGTACTAGTGTTTGCATATAAATATTTGGTTACTGCACGGATAAAAATGGTTAGTCAGTCTGAAAATCTAGAGTGTCAGACTGACTATATTTCAGTTTCAACCATGCGACAACCCCCTAGAGGGTCTAGCGCACGATCCATGGCGTGTCAGAATTGTATGGTTAGCTTCACTATCCCAGAGTGTAGAGTTTACGATCCTAGAGTTTAAAACTGATTATCTCAGGAATTTGAGTTTGATTATTCTGTAATGTCAACTTAATCATCTCAGTTGGTCAACTTTATTATCTTTTGTCCTTCTTCTACCTACATATATATAT
>CAKNWT010274085.1:0-12450 GCA_932066315.1 Andricus coriarius
TGTATGTTTCAGCATTAATTTTACTGAGTAAAACTGCACGTTTTTTTTCCGCATTCGTTATATCGTTTGCGATATAATATTGTTCAAGTCTTTCGGTGAACATTTCCCAGACATCGGTTTTTAAATCGAAATCTAATTTCGCTGATAATTCCATTTTGGATCTAATTCTGTTTGGATTTTCTTCTTTATTTTCACTTGAATTTTCTTCTTGCAACTTCGTTTTGAAATCTAAACTCGCCTCGTTTTTAATTTTTCGGGACAAAACCTTTCTTAGACTCTCCACTGTATATGAATCATCCACCGTAAAACCTAATTCTCGTAATTTTTCATTTAACTCTGGTTTCCTTAATCTATAAATATCAGTATGTTTCTTCTCTTTCTCTCGTTCACTTTCAATTTCAGTCTCACTCGAACTTGTCATTACATTAATAGTTTTTTTTGTTTGTTTTAATTTTATTTCAACGCGCGATATTTATTTATCCTCGTCGCCACTGTAATATCTCATTATTATTTATTATATTTTTAGGAGTAAGTAGGAACTTGAGTGAGAACTACCGACATGTCACTTATTACCTATTTATTTTGGTTACTTAAGATAACGTACACGCTGCTAGACTTGTATCGACTGACAGGCATTCGCTGGCTGGCCCGCTCTCACAGACACACACATCCTCACTAATCTACATACACTACAGTCAGCCTGTGAGCTGACACCGGAATATAGAGGGTCGCGGTACTCGGGGGCGATCATGAGGCCGCAAAGTAATGGGCAAGGCTTCTCCCCTCGACAATCTGAAGCTATTCCGACGTATAGTGGATGAACGCATTCATACCACTGCTCCCAGGCTTTCGAGGTGAATCATCCGAGTCAGTTTGGGGTTGGCCAAGCACTAGGGTGCTTGGCTTACTCAACACCGCAGATGGAGCGACCCCCATTCGTGCTACAGAGTGATTTTTCTTCACCAACAAGCAGCTCGGCTCCACTAAACATGGGATTTAGCCCGGCCGTACCAAGGCCAGTTGCTACTTCGTTTGGTGAACATACTCTGCACGGGTACCAGCCGTCCAGAGCCAACAACAATCATCAAAGCATCCATCGGGAAGTAAGACAGATAAAAATATATTAAATAGAAGCATTCTTCCGGCATCGGGGATGCCACATATGGGCCCGGTATGGACCGGCCCAACTTCAAGGACGGACCGTGGAGATTAGTACTTTACCCGTAGTAACCTCATTGCAATTCTATTCTTTCTTGACGGTTTAGCGCTCCAATAGTTCCGCCAGAACTATAATGGTTGAGCCTCGTTGCTAACAATGTACGGCGACTCGGGCTACCAGTGGCGACTTAAGGAGCAAGACTCTTCTCGATTCCAGGGGCCGGACGAGAGAACCACAGACTTCCTGGTCTGCCTTCAGGCACTCTTTCTGAAGTTCGAACAACCCGTCACCTTAGAAAAGAAAGTGGATCGGGCATACCGAAACATGAAGCATGAATTACGCAGGGGAATCCGCCGCTTCAAATTCAACGATCTGATACGGTTGGCCAAGGAAGTGGAACGAACCTCCGTTCCAGAATCAGAGATACGCCTCCACCGAGCCCGGATGAGTCTCTCTTCCCGGATTCGGCGTATTGTGAGCGCTCTAAACCGTCTACTGAGTCCAATAGGAGGGCGAGAATCCAGTTAAACGGCTCAAATACCACGATAGTGTCCCTGATAAACCTGCTAGTGGAACTCTCAAAGATAATGGATAGAAAATAGTCCATCATCGGAGAAACCAAAGGGGGCGCCTGGTGATGGCTCAAGGAATCACAAACCTAATCAGGATGAAGAAAAAGCGTCTCCATCGGATAAAACTCGACCTTCAAATTTGTCATAGTCCTCGAATCAAAACACGGCTAGAAAGCATACAATCGAAACTATAGCTCAACCCCATGCTTTAATTGCGCAGAAAATGATTGCAGGTGGAGATCTGGATAAAGTTTTGCCACAATTGCGGCAAACACGACAGGGTTAAGCAGAGCTGTCATTCAAATCAATGTATCAACCTCGTATCTAATCACTTCAACTAATTTAAAAAGAGACGTCGGTCCCATTCACCAACAAACTTCGGATTTCAAAATGAGCACGCCAGCTGAAACTCCTTCGACTGAGAAGGAGCCTAATTTAGCCGAGGTCACTGGTGGTAGGCCACATCCGATCCGTCCTTGAATTCTGGACTCAATGGACTCTTCGTCAATGTGGACACGAGGGATAATCAAAATAAGGAACCTGAAGACGATTTCATCTTCGAAATCGGTACCTTGTCGCTACCCTATATTACAATGGAAATATGAGGTACCGCGTTCCATTCACGTGGCTGTGATAGCCAACAGTACCATCGAAACCATCATAGGGAACGCATATTAACCGATCACCTTTTTGGGAACCGTGAACTTCTTAGGTGTGCAAATTATACCTGGTGTAGCCGATACCTGCGTACGAGGTATGGACTTTGCTGAAAAGTTTAGGACAGTCATGCGCTTCACGAACCAGCAATTATGGTTGGCTTAAGAGCCAATTATAAAATTTGCTTTTGGTCCAGCGAGTGAGACAGACCCAGAAACTTGTGAGAGCATCGCCTTACTTTTAGACACAGAGAAGGCCCGACTGGAATTTTTTTTGAAACGGGTAATTCCTCATTAACCAGGGGCTCTATTCTCGAGTTTTTTTTCGTATACGAATGTTGCGACTTTCGAATGACTTTCAATGAAGCCTACTCTCGAAAACTCACTGGCGATTCGTATACGAAAAGTTTCGTACGAAATGCAACGAGTGGGTATATGCCAGTCGAAAATTATATTCGTATACAAATAAGAGTTTGATCACGCGCAGTGATTAAATTGCATGGTTCGTGATGCGGTATAAAAAGTGACAGGAGGGTGATACAAACTAATGTTTTTTTTACAAAGGACCCCGCACCAAATGTACAGAAAATGGCTTTTTGTGAAAAATTTTTAATTATTTTTTTTTTTTTTTGTATTTTCGAATCTGCGAAGCAATAATTCGAAAGAAAAAACTAAGAAAAATGGAGAGTTTTTTCAACAAAAAATGGTCAAAGTTTCAATTTTTACGTGTATTTTAATAGAAAAGTGCTTATTTTAGTGAAGTTTTTTTTTCTCCTAAACTCTTCGTTAGATTTTGCTAAAAGTTTCACATTTTGACTATCAGTCTTACCGAAACCAAATGTTCATATCTAAGATCTAGGGAGATTAACGGTTTTTTGGGTATACAGCATGTTATGGGGGTGTTTTCATACTTTAAACATCCAAGTATGGAAATCATCATTTCCTCGCAACTAAAGTCACTGGAGATTTTTTATTTAAATGCTAGGGTATGAAATCACTTTCAGTCTTTGAATTTTTCTAGAGGGTTGTTTAATCATCCCTTACTAAGAGAAGCAGAGAAATGAACTTTTCGTAAGGAATAAATCATTAAAAATCAGGCCTACAATACCACTTTAAAAAAAAGGAAGTGTCCTTTAGGAGGACTTGCATTACAATTTATTTTCAGGGTAGTTTAATCATCCCTTAATTATTGAAACAAAGAAATCGATATTTCATACGGGATAACGCACCACAGATTTTTTTATTAACATACTATTGATCAACAAAATCATTTTGAAACCTACATAGGAAGTGTCTTTTAACAGGATTTGCATTAGTATTTATTGACAGGATCATCCCTTATTTATTGAACAAGGAAATCGATATTTTATACGGGATGAAGCATCAAAGTTTTTTTTAATTTACATTGATCAATAAAATCATATTAAAACATATCCTTCCTTTTTTTGTTTTAAAGTGATATTCTAGGCCTGATCTTTGTTGATTTATTCCTTGAGAAAAGTTAATTTCTCTGCTTCTCTAAGTAAGGGATGATTAAACAACCCTCTAGAAAAATTCAAGACATCCTTGTCGTTCTACACCTTCCCTATTTCCTTTAATATTATTCCTATCCTCATAGATTAATCAGAAAACTTTTTGCAATTTTAGTCATTAAGAAATGTCGATATGCCTGATTAAATATTGAAGGGATGACAAAACAACCCTTGAAGTAAATGCACATATATAATATCCGTGCTATGCACGCTTCCTTTACTTATTTGAAAGTGATTTCATACCCTAGCATTTAAATAAAAAATCTCTAGTGACTTTAATTACTAGGAAATGATGATTTCCATACTTGGATGTTTAAAGTATGAAAACACCCCCATAACATTATGTATACCCAAAAAACCGTTAATCTTTCTAGATTTCAAATATGAACCTTTTGTTTCGGTAAGACTGATAGTCAAAATGTGAAACTTTTAGCAAAATCTAACAAAGAGTTCAGGAGAAAAAAAAACTTGTCACTAAAATAAGCATTTTTCTACTAAAATACATGTAAAAATGGAAACTTTGGCCATTTTTTGTTTAAAAAGCTGTCCATTTTTCTCACTTTTTTCTTTCGGATTGTTGCTTTGCAGGTTCGAAAATACAAAAAACAAATTTAATTTAGAATTTTTCACAAAAAGCCATTTTCTGTACATTTGGTGCGGGGTCCTTCATACAGTAATTGGATTATGTATTGTTTGATTGGTTTGAGAGTTACGATACTTAGGAATATTTTTACTTTTTCCCCATACATATACTAATTTGTATTGAAATTCTTTGAAAATATGTTTTGTTTTAAGGTTAAAAAATAATTAATTATAAATTGTAGGTACATTTCACTATACATCTTATGATAATTTTGAAAAGAAAACTCTAATTCGCCAAAATTGGCCTACTTTTACAACATCGCATTAATCAAATTCCCACTTGTCTTCTGAAATTCTGAAAGTACTAATTATTTTTGTTTATATTTGACCCAATGAAGATGAATGTAGGTAGACCTTTCGCAAACCTTATTATTTGTGTTCACCCCGGAACCACATGCTGACAGCCAAAGCATTCAATTGCTAAATCATCTACATGCTTGATGCATTCGACGCACAAATTCGAAGATTCCTCGAGAATACGACTTCCTTCTCTTATACGAAAGTTACCATTCGAAACTTTGATTATACGGAAATTTTCGTACGAACTCCAGAATAGAGCCCCAGGTAAGTTGTCTGCGGCAAAATACGTGGAGCACGTGATCGATACGTGCCGTCATGATCTTGTACGACAAAGGAACCACTGGATGTCACCAAAAGTCTGTAATGCCTTGGTAGAGATAGCCAATCTCCTAATAGAACAGGATATTATTGAGCCGTCCGATAGCGAATGAAGCAGTCCAGTCGTTATGGTTCGTAAAGCGGGCGGAGGGTACCGGCTGTGTATCGACTTCCTCAAAGTAAAGAAAGTATCAAAGAAAAATGCATGCCCGATACCATTCACGCCCAACATCCAAGTCACCAAATCCCGCTTAGCGTGGATAGTAAATCAAAAACAACCTTCTCAAGACAGGGTAAGGGATTCTACCAGTACAAACGTATGCCGTTTGACCTCGAAGGAGCCCCGGCGACATTTCAAAGGCTGATGGATAAAGTATTCACCCCTGAAATGAAGCCGTACCTATTGGCCTACCAGGACGACATAATCGTCGCCTCAGAGACCTTTGAGGACCATTTGAACTGGTTAGAGAAGACAATAAATTTAATGTAAGCCACGAACGATAAGACAGCAATTCATCACGTGCCAAATGCACTGCCCTGAATGTTTGAAACTGAGTACGCTACCCCTATAGCGATCATGGAAGCTATTCAGGACGAATTGTACGTCAAACGTAGGGAGGCTGTCATTATTACTCCGCATAAATACCCCGGTTGAAAAGTTGTGAATGATAGGCTTTATAAATATAAAAGCAACCCCCTACTCGATGATTCTGCGTGAAAATCGACAGCAGATACTGCGGGAGGTCTATGAGACCCCTCAGTCCGGTTATCTCGCAGTCGAGAAGACCTATAATCGGGAAACTATTAGATATTTTTGGCCCGAAATCTTGAAAGATGTCACGGCATTCTTGAACCGGACCAAATAATACAACCTTCGTCGTAGAAACGAAAAGTTGAGGAAGGGGGTGCTGGTGAAGAAGCTGACTCACGTGCTGTCAAGTACACGGAGAAAATATGCGGAGAAGCTCGTCCCGAAATTCTCTGGCCCGTTCGTTGTTGTTATCACGCGTAACACCTTCAGCTATACACAGTGGGCCAGGCGACCCGGTTCAGTGGCCAAAAGTCGAAAAACAAATCGAAGTGTATAATGATGAATTCCAAGGGCACTTTTATATGGTTTTCGAGGGTGCTGATTCCGAATCTGATACCAGAATTACAAAAAACAAAATGGCGGATCCAATATGGCGGACGTGTATTTCGAAAAATTATTGGATCTACTTGAAACGTGGTTTCTATGGGTTTTCAAGGGCGCTGACTCCAAATATAAGGTCAAAATTTCAACAACAACAAAAAACGGATCCAATATGGCGGACGAGTTTTTCAAAAAATTATGGAATCTACTTGAAACTTGGTATCTATGATTTTTCGAGAGCGCTGACTCCAAATCTGAAGTCAGAATTTCAAAAAACAAAATGGCGGATCGAATATGGCAGGCGAGTATTTTTTTAAATTATTGGATCTACTTGAAACGTGGTATCTACGGGCTTTCAAAGGCGCTGATTACGAATCTGGAGTCAGAATTTAAAAAAGAAAAATACATTAAGCGGATTCAATATCGAGAGCGAAAATATTAAAAAGAATTTAAAAAATGATCTAAGTAAAATGTAACACTTTTATCCACAGTTAGCTTGTAATAGGTTACCAGATCCTATCACAACGGTTTTTAAATTTTTATTTTTTTTTTGTTATTATAATGTCTTTTTTATTTATTCATTTATTTTAATTTTTAATTATAAAAACTGTGGATTTTGGGATGCTTTCTGTGTAGTTTCCCTAGTCTCTCGCATTAAATTTTTTCTTCATCATCCGATAATTCTGTATCGCCCAAAGTATCAAATGCTTGATGAATACCTGGCAAATCATCGTTTCCGATCTGACTTTCTACGTTCGAAGAACATAATTCGTCCTCTTGCGAAATCTTTAGTAAATCTCTCACCTCCGGTGTAAGGTTCAACACATTGTTCTTTTTTTCGGGATTGAAGATTAAGGAAGCATATGTTTGGATCCGAGCTATCCATAGCTATGTCAAACATATCGTCTATGTTTGCTTTGCAATAAAAGGAACAGAAAAATTGTAATTTAGCCATTCAGCATTATTTAATTCAAATCTTGCTGGCATTCTTTTCGCAGCTTGAAATTTTTCATCACGTCTACATTTCAATGATCGTATATTCTTTATCAAATATTTTACGACTAACTCTGAGATATTTTCAATACTCAAATTCAGTTTCGATATAATGTAATTAACAGTCGAATCAAGAGTATTATTCATTAGAAAGTCAATAATTTATCTTTTGGTTTTGGACATTATATAAAATATAATAAAATCCAAGAGAAAAAAAGTCAACGATAAGAAAAAGTAAAAACTTGTAACTTTGGATAAGATTTCGAAGCAAAGTGAACACTAGAAAACAAGTGAAAAGCACAGTGAAACATCAGACGTGTGCGTGCGTGCGTGCGTATGTGGCGGCTCGCGCAACTCAGCCAGACAGGTCAGTTCTTGGCGCTCGGACGCTGACTCTATTACTTAGGATTATTATATTATTTGAAAAGGAGCAAAAGTGGGTACCCCTACCGTAAAGTATACATTATAGTGAACACATTGGTCGTTGAACATTTTTGATATGTTGCGTTATCTCGTGTTATTGGCGTATGAAAGAAAGTATTTTACCAAAGTACTAACTAGTTTCTAACATCAATGTTGCAGACATGATGTGATAAAGAAAAAAGAACCATTGAAAAAAATTAACGGATCCACAACTATATTTAATGTTTAAAAGAAGAATACATGAAGAATTTTTGAAACATTTTTAACTTTGCATGTCTGCCAACGGAGCAGGATTTTATTAATTGAACTATTATTTATGTATAAGATACCCCAGTTCTCACTGATTACATTAACCTGATTCTTTTGTACAAATTCAAAAGTTTGAAAATTGGACTGTTGGCCACGGAACCGGGTCTTCTGGCCCACTGTGCGATATAGAGATGCGGACGAGGAGATTGAAAATCCGGATGACCCGGACGAGCTGGCTCGACAGGCTCAACTCGACAGAGAACTCTTCGAGATCCACAATTCGGACTCGGAGGAAGAAGCTGATAAGGATCCGGAGCTTAATATCGACTAGGAATTCGGCGAAGGACAGCCAAACTTGGACTCTGAGTTGGATATTATCCAGCGTGGTCGACTTCGTAAGTGATCCTCTTCACGATAAATTAAAGTGAAAGTTCGTGCGAGACTCTGGGGTGAGCCAAACATAACGTCGCTAAGTTAAGGATTGAAATCCGGGTAGAAACCGGTGCGCGAACTATGAGCGCGGTTTTCAGGAAGTCCATTAACCAATCCGGCCAGTAAGGAGGCCAAGTCCAGTGCGGAGTTAGTGCCAGAAGTCGGACTCACCACAATCAATTGTGGGCGGATTGTCAGAGTCGAACTGGCCGTAAACGTGCAATACTCCCAGGGGTCAAGCAGTAGCCTGGTGGTTGCTGGTGGGGCAGCGGGAGCTTTCGAACCGGCCCCAGTCAAGAGCACAGTCGAGGAGTTCCAAACGGACGGTCCCGTGTTGGGCCAATGTGTCTGCGCCTCCGGGGCATTGGGGCGGCGAACTCCTGCCACATGCAGAGCAGCAAGCTCTGTCGGACCGAGCATCGACCTGCTCGATCAGCTAAGGGAGGAGATTGGCCGGGTGGCCCTGGAAGTGTAGAATGGACCAACAAAACCACCAACGGGCGCTCTGGACTGATTCACCGATTCGATGGGTGTGGCACATGAGAGACCGGGCCCACGTTCAACTCGAAACCACCCCGTCACCATGATTGAGAGAGTAAGAGAAAGGTTCAGGACGGACCCGCAGTAAGGGTCGGTTCGCCCCCTAAGATGTGGGGCCAACGCCAAACAATCCTGACTTGAATTTGTACATTAAATTATGAGAGGACCATAATCCATCATGAATCGTCAGACCCTGGGCTTGTAAATTATAAAAATCCCAACACTGATCACTCTGGTTTTCTTTTCTTTATTTTTTTTTCATATGTCCTGAACCACGAGGCTCATGAAAACTATCAAAAACACACACACAAATTCGCCACGTGGCTCTACGACTCGGCCGACACATATGGCACTACAGAATGGACTGGAGGAGCTGAGGGGCAACCGACACGCTCACCACGAAGCAAGAGGAACTCTGGATCGTGTCTGAAGGAGATTCCCGGATACGTATGAGCCAGAGTACAGACGATCAGGTTCCAGTGGTCTGGTAGTAAACAAACCGGCGCAAGCGAACCGAGTTCACGAATTCGTCTGCTAGGTAGGCGGAAGGATTGGCGATGCGGTCGACCTTCCGTCGGCAATTGCGAAGGGCTGGAAATCATACAGCTATGGCCATCTGTAGGTTAAGACTTGTACTATTGTCGCGCTGACAAATTATTTCATACGCTCTAACGCTTTTCCGGTTTTAGCGAAGAAGGCGGAAGTGAATACGGTTCCATATTTCTCTTTAGCGATGTTGCAGTGAATTTTGAATGCATAAGTGTCAAATAGTTTCGGTATACGGAGCATGATGAATCGGCGTGGATTAGTTTGCATTGGCAAGCATCCTTAATGGTCGGACTCGTGGTTTTCTTTCCGACGTTTGAACCTGTGACCTTAAGTCGAATTTTATAATTAATTATCAGGTTATGATTTGTGCCAACCATGTCACTTTAAACTCTCCTTTAATTCTGTAATGTATTTCGAAGGAATCCGTAATAGTTCCGCCCATTGTTTGACCTTTTAAATTCATTTGATGTAATTTCGTGACAGAATTCGAATGGGTAGAACTTGTGATCAGTGTTCGGGCCATTGTACTTGAGGGATATAATTGGATACTACAAAAATAGCCATTTAGCTAAAGCACAACGCCGCCATGTCAAATTTTGATCGATTGTAATTCGATCAACTGTTTTCTCGGATGGAAAATTGTTGATTGGCGCCATACCAAGTTTGCGAGTACATTGCTAAATTGGTCGGTCCTTTCACGAGGATCCAGGTTCTCATCTTATGCTACGGTCCTTTTGCGAGTATCGAGGTTTCTATCTATTATCCTACGGTCCTTTCGCGAGGATCGAGGTTCTTGCTTATTATCCCACGGTCCAACGGTTTTCAACTTATCCTACGGTCCTTATCCGAGGATCAAGGTCTCTTTTTCATACTTTTGCTCAAAACGAAAGTATTTTTTCTTTGCCCATCGAGCGGGCAAACTAAAGGGGAAAATGTCTACATCGGAGTTATCCCTGGTTGTTGATGGAGCTGACGAAAAAGAATAAACCAAGTCTCCGTAAGAGGAGAGGTGAGCAACGCCGGGGGCGTTATCTGGCCTCACAAAAATCTACAGGGACAAGCATCTCATCGACACCAGACCCCGATCACGTTCAAGAATACGATCCCACTCACCCGGGGTAAAACGGCAGTCCCCTCACGATCCCTCTTCCTTATGATCCATTACCAATCGACGAATCCTACAAACCGATTTACGAGGCTTCATTAAATCGACTGAGGTGGCTCTCCAGCTGCCGAGGCGTCGGCCCCACCAGAAAGAACTCATTCGCCACTCACGATTACGTTGGACGAGGAAGTGATTGAGACCACCCAGGAGTTTTCCCTCTCGAAAGAGCCCAGCTCACCACTTTCGAGTATTCCAACTAAGCTCCTCGCAGAAGACGATTATCTGGATCCCCGGACCTCACCAATTCGATTGACGCCGCCATCTCTTCCTAGACTGTCGCTTATCTACACGGCCCGGCCCGGGACATCCAAGGAGTCGTTTCCTGAAAAAATTCTGCGACCACCTACTCCAGGGCGCATATAACATTTATTTAAGATAAGGAGGTCTTTAGAAGGAAAGAAGAGAGTCGTATTCGGATCGCGATGGGGCGTTAGAACCTAACGAACCGGTTTCCCTTAGACAATCCCGGTTACATCTTCACGGTACTCCCCGAAAACCACAGACCCTGAGGGCACAATCAACGTCAAAGCCCTCTGCGGAGTCCGTAGAGGCTCAAATCGATCATCACACGATTTCCAAAAAAATCCCTCGAACTGGATCCACGTAGAGTTATAACTGTGATACAAAACAGAGCTATAAAAGATACAAAAGAGTTGTGTAGAACCTCAATTCCAAAAGTGAAAATTCTGATATGTAATAATTGATCTAAGGATTGTATGATGTTCATGCCAGTATATTATAAAAATAGCGACAGTAATTTCCTTTTTTATTAAATGAATTATATAAAGTTTGCTTTCGTGTGATATTAACTATTCAATTCAAAGGAAATATAGATTAGAAAATTTTTGCAGATTTTCACTTTTATTAGGAGAGGAATTAAACAATAGTGAGGTAAAATGAGAGCACCAGAGACGTCAACATATTTAGGGCTTAATAGGTTACTAATTAAAAGTAGAATATATTTGGAATTTATAGGAAAAAACCTTATTTTTTCGACGTCTTTCAGACTATGTATTCACAATTGTACAATAATAATGTTTCGGAATCGGACCGATTCCCTCATCAGATTGTATACACTAATAAAAAAATCTGTATGAGGTTTAATACACATGTGTGTGAAGCAAATATGCACTACCGCTACTGAAATTTAACATACATTGGTGTAGTGGATTTAATATACATGTGTATTACATTTAATATACAGGTCGGTATAGCAGTTTGCGTGAAAACTCAAAGTGCTTTCATTTCTTTAAATTTTGTCAAATATCCGTAATTAAATTAACAATCTATAGTTCGTCGACTGAAATGTTATTTATAATGAAAGTGCAATGCACGGGTGGAACTTTTCCCTAAATTCGCTGTAAATGGTACAAATTTAATGCAAATATAGTTCATTGTAGGTTAACTCTGTTATTTATTTGCATAATTGAACTTTTCGACTTGAAATTCAATTTTATTTTTAGTTAACAGGAAGAAGGTATCATGTTTTATTATTTAGGATCGAAAATCTTAGGTCTTAGTTCTTGGGTATCCAGGAGGTAGCATCGTGTTTTCGTTGCTGTTTCCACCTGGTCTAAGTGTTCTTACCTTGATAAGGGTGCTGTGTGAGCATCGAAACGTTGGTAAATATTATTCATGCTTTTTTATTGTGATTCCAAAGTAATAAAAATAAAAAAGACGAAAGAAATAAAAAAGAGAAGGGAGGGGATTTGGTTGGTTGCTTTCTCATTTTTCTTTCCTCTTTTTTATTTTTGTCCAAAGAAACAAATTTTTATTTTGTTTTCAGGA
>CAKNWT010274095.1:0-16599 GCA_932066315.1 Andricus coriarius
TGCTTCATTGAACATTTATTTTTGTTTAAATTAAATTGATACATTTTTAATTAAAAAATTTAATCTCTAATGGTTTTATTCTATTTATAAAATATTACAAGTTAAAAATGCTGGTCTTTAAATAATAATGGGATTTTGCAAATGAAGATTTTTGGCCACTATGATTTACTCTGCATCGATATCGACATAAATTGCATTCCTTAAATGTCGAATTTGCTATAATATGTTTTGTTTATTTAAAAAAATATAGAATGTGGAGCTATAATTTGAGGACCAATTTATTTTTGATTTATTAGAAAGTCGCCGTCGCTTTTACAAAAACAACTCAAGATGTGACTGTTGAACTTTTATGATCGAAATGTTGTGGGTATATCGCAAACATAATAAAATTTGTTAGCATCTACATAAAATACATTATTACAGAAGCAGCTAATACGTAACTTGATTATTACTTGAATATTATGATTTACTATACAAAATTATCACAATTTTAATATAATATCATATATTAACCAATGTATTCTATTCTGAGACAATAAAATAATCAGTTGGCTAAGATTTAAGTACTTTTTTTTAAACTTAGTATATTTATTTAATTTATACTGCATAACGCTTTTGTGATTTTCCGTCTTCCTAATAATCCAAATAGTGGAGTGGTTCATCTAGAGATGAAATTACAGAAATATAAACGTGTGCATTTATTAAATTTTATAACATTGCAAAATGAAACTCACACATTCTATTCTTTCAGGACGAGAAAGTTCTTCTGAACGGTACTAGTTACGAGCAAACGAGAAGTTTCTGGATATAAAATATTAAATTAGGATTTATGGAAGATAAAATTGATATACTTCAGACAGTATTTCAATCTTAATACTACATTCTTTGATACTATAAATTCTGTTCAAGTTGAATATAGCCTTCTGTGGGTAATTACTGTTAATTGAGTCATGGTTTACTGCATGATCTGCTGTTTGTGCTCGTCCTGTCTTTTTTTCTGTGAAAATTCGAATCTCTATCAGAAATAGTAAACGAGTGATTTATATTTATAAAATATATCCTCAAAACCATTGTGTAGTGTAGTAGTGTGTGTAAGTAAATTATTGAATCTGTGTCTGCTGCAAGATGAGGACTAAAGTCATCGGAAATTGCTATTTTAACTCTCACGTCATAATTTTATAGATTGTCAGATCAAAAGTAAGTCGAAGAAATCAACTGGAAGAGAAGTTGGTGGGCCACGTTCTTGTACAACTACTTACACTTCTTCGGACAATAAGCCTGGTGGCAAGACTTTAATTAAATACGAAATTGATGACACTCTGGAAATCAAGGAAGAAATCATCCAAGGTATGACTGACTGAATTTTCTCTAATATTTTTTCTACTATTTTTTCTCTAATATTTTTTTATCTACTATATCATAATACATTCACGAATTAATTCTATATTAATCATTTTCTATCTTCTCAATCAGTTGAATAGTGTAGGTCTTAACATGGAAATAAAATTACAGAAATTTAAGTGTCTTAAATATTAATTTATAGCACTTTTTTGATCTCACCACTACATTCTTTTAAAACATAAATTCTACCGATGTAAAATATAGTCTTCCCTTTGTGTTCGTCCTATCTTTTTTTTTTATCTAAATCGAACCTCCGTTAGAAAAAGGAACCAAAATATTCAAATTTATCAAATATGTCCTTAAAGCCATTAGGTATTGTATTTTGAGCCTGTATGAGTGATTAATTAAATCTATATCTGATGCAAGATTAGGAATAAAATAATTAAAAATTGCTACATATTTGTAACCTTCAAATTATTATTTTCTAGATGTACATATCGAAAATAAGCCAGAGAAATCAACTGAAAGAGAGGATGGCCCATATTCTTGCACAACTACTCATATTTCTTCTGGAAATAAGTCTGGTGCCAAGACTTCAATCAAATACGAAATTGATGAAAATTTGGAAATCAAGGAAGAGATCATTCAAGGTATGGCTTTGCAATTAAAATACCTTATATAAAACCATGGAAAAAGCAACTGCATATAACATTTTCTTCAATTTTTAGATCGAGAGACAATTACTGTCCATAAAGGGAATAAATCAAATGATTCAAAACTTTGTACCGTATATATGGAAGAAGATGATATTTTGGATGTTAAGCTCAAACCGCACACCCTGAAGAAGAAGAAAATTCAAGAATCAGAGAAGGAAAAAAAGAACACATGCAAAACGTGTGCTCGAACCTATAAACTTAAACAGACTTTGACTTTTCATAAAAAATTCGAATGCGGTGTCATGCCACAGTTCAGTTGTAAATTCTGCGGCCAACGATTTAAACGAAAATATTATATGAATAGACATATAGATCAGGTGCATCACAAGACACACTCAACAAAGTCGGTATTAATGTATAAATGCGACATATGTTCTCAAAGTTACATTCGGGAAACTCAATTAGCTCGACACAAACATTTAGTACATACAGCAGTCAAACCACAATTTATTTGCGATATTTGCGGATATACAGCGAATGCGAAATTTAACTTGGTAACACACATTAGTTCATGCCACTTACTGACCTTGAAACCCAGGCACAAATGCGACCAATGTGTGCGCAGTTACACTTGGTTAAAAGATTTAAATCGACACAAACGTGTACACCACTCAATGGGTAAACCGCAATTTATTTGTAATTTTTGCGGCTACAATTTCATTGCAAAATGTCTTTTAGAAAGGCACACGATTTCACGCCACTCTAGCCAAAAAAACTACTCATCAAAACGTAGCCACGAATGCGACAAATGTTCGCGAATTTATCGCTCGTTAGGCGGTTTACATGAACATAAACGTTCAGAACACGCAGAAGTTAAACCACAATTTACCTGCGGTTTTTGTGATTACAACACTAAACGCAAACGTAACTTGTCAAGACATATTACTTTAAAACATCGCAACAAGTAATAATTGTAACGCATGCGAAACTTCAATCCTTGGGGACTTTTTCGTACTACTTAAAAAAATTCTTTTATGTAATTAATTAAATGCTTGGATTCGTTAAATTATTTTATATGAAATTTACTACATAATGCTCAATCTTACTTTCTGAAATTCCGAGTACGTAGATTTACCAGGATGTCATGAATAATCAATAAAAAAATTTGATTTTAATTTGAAATTTTTCTTATTCCTTCTATAAAAGATTCTATGTTGAAGATCTTACAATAGTATGCTTCTGGTCTACGAATATTAATAGTCAGCAAAAATGAAAAATTTTTCAGGGCAAAATTAGGGAGTTTTAAAAATAAAGTTTACCAGACATCCCCCTGATATAATATTCTTGTGAGCTCATGATATATTTGCCTTGTATTTTCATTCCTCCTTATCAGTTGCTTTGTCTTTACGATATATTTTCAGTCAACAATTTCGTCAACACTCTTCCTTGCACTGTATTCTTCCAGGTCGAGAGCGTTCTTCAGAATACAACTTGTAACGAGCAAACGAGAAGTTTCCGGATATTAAATATTATATTAGGATTTATGGCAGGTAGAAAATTTCAAATTGATATATTTATGACAATTTTTCAATCTCAATATTACATTCTTTTATAATATAGATTTTGCCAAAGTAGAATATAGTCTGCTGTGAATAATTACTGTTAATTTAGTCAAGTCTTGATCATCGTTAATAATCGTGCATGATCCTAGTGTATGATCCGCTCTTCGTGTTTGTTCTAACTTTTTTTCGAAAATCTGAACCTCCTTTAGAAAAAGGAAACAAAAGATTCAAATTCATCAAATATGTCTTCAAAGTCATTGTGTAGCGTCATGCGATTGAGCCTGAGTGATTACTTAAAATTGTATCTGCTGCAAGATACGGATGAAGATAATCGGAAATTGCTATTTGTAACTATTACGTTGTAATTTTTTCAGATATACATATCAAGAGTGAGCCAACGAAATCAGCAGCAACACAGGATGCTGGGCCATTTTCTTGTATGGAAATTTCTTATAGCAATAAGTCTGGTGCCGAAACTTTAATTAAATACGAAATTGATGAAACTCTGGAAATCAAGGAAGAGATCATCCAAGGTATGAATACTGCAAATGAATTACCTTAACTAAAGTTATATAAAAAATCAGTCCTATGTTATGTTTTGTTAAATTTTCAGACATGGAGACAATTGCAGGCAACAAACATAAATCGAAGTTGTGTAGCATAGATATAAGAAGAATTAAGCACACATGCAAAAAGTGTTTCCGTAGCTATAAACACAAGGGTCATTTGAATAATCATTTAAAATACGAATGCGGCGTCAAGTCACAGTTCAAATGTAAATTATGTTACAAACGATTTAAACAGAAGCAACACATGAAAGCTCATGTAATTCGCGTGCATCAGAAAGCAAACTCAAAGAAATCGGTATTAATTCATAAATGCGAGAAATGTTCTCTAAGTTATACTCGGGCAAAGGCTTTAAGTGTACACAAACGTTTAAAGCACGGAGCAGTAAAACCACAATTTATTTGTGATTTTTGCGGATATAAATCGAATGCGAAAGGTAACTTGGTAAGACACGTGACTACACGCCACCCTAGCCAAAAAAACGACTCATCAAAATCCAGCCATAAATGCGATAAATGTACGCGAATTTATAGCTCGTTAGGCGGCTTACATGAACATAAACGTTCAGAACACGCAGAAGTTAAACCACAATTTACCTGCGATATTTGTGATTACACTATTAAACGCAAACGTAACTTGGCAAGACATATTACTTTAAAACATCGAAATATATAATAATTGTTATGCATGCGAAACTTGAATCCTTGGGAAATTTCTCATATCAGTGAAGAAAATTCTTTTATGTAATTAAATTCTCAGATTCGTTAAATAACTTTTTATGAAATTTACTACATAATACTCAATTTTACTTTCTGAATTTCCGAGTAGGTAGATTTACCAGGGAATCATGGATAATCAAAATTAAATTGTTTGATTTTAATTTGAAATTTTATTAATCCGTCTATAGAAGATGCTATGTTGAAGGTGTTACAAGATTATGATTCTAGTCGACGAATAGTATTAGTCAGCAAAAATGAAAAATTTGTCAGGTTACAATTATTCAGTTTTGAAAATAAAGTTTACTGGCCATCCCCCTGATATAATATTCTTGTGAGTACATTTTCGATTCCTATTTTACAGTTGCTTTGTCCTTACAATATATTTTTAGTTAACAGTTTCGTCAGCACTCTTTCTTGCATCTCTCTCTTATCTCTTTCATCAAATGGGGGTATACCTAAAATTACCTTTTTTAAGAATGTGAAATGTTAAAATAAAATATAAAATTGTAAATTGTAAATTACAAATTGTATTCTTTCAGGTCGAGAAAGCTCTGCGCAATACAACTTGTTAGGAGCAAACGAGAAGTTTCTGGATATGAAATATTAACTTAGGTTTTATTGCAGGCAGAAAATTTAAAATTGATATATTTGTGACAATTCTTTAGTTTCACCATTACATTCTTTTATAATATAAATTTTTCCCAAGTAGAATATAATCTGCTGTGGATAATTATTGTTAATTTAGTCAAATCATGATCCTCGTATATAATCGTGCATGATTCTAGTGAATGATCCTCTCTTCCTATTCGTTCTGTCTTTCTTTCGGAAATTTGAACCTCCTCTAGAGAAAGAAACGAAAGATTCAAATTTAGAAAATATGTCGTCAAAGTCATTGCGTAGCGTCATGCGATTGAGTCAGATTGATTAGTTAAATCTGTATCTGATGCAAGATACGGATTAAGATCATCAGAAATTGCTAATTGTAACTTTTCCGTTATAATTTTTGCAGATATACAGATTAAGAGTGAGTCAGCGAAATCAACAGCAAGACAGGATGTTGGGCCATTTTCTTGTACGGACATTTCTTCTGGCAATAAGTCTGATGCCAAGACTTTAATTATATACGAAATTGATGAAACTCTGGAAATCAAGGAAGAGATCATCCAAGGTATGAATACCGTAAATGAATGACCTTAACTGAAGCTATAAAAAAGCAGTCCTATGTTATGTTTTGTTAAATTTTCAGATACGAAGACAATTACCGGCCACAAACTTGATAAAACGTATGAGTCAAGATTGTCTACCGTAGATATAAGAAAAGATGAGATTTTAGCTGTCAAGTGCGAACCGCGGATCCTAAAGAAGCATAAAATTCAGGAATCAAAACAGGAAATTAATTACACATGCGAAAAGTGTGGGCGAAACTATACCCATAATAAAGCTTTGAAAAGTCACCAAAAATTCGAATGCGGCGTCGAGCCACAGTTCAAATGTAAATTCTGTGACAAACGATTTAAACAGAAGCAACACATGAATGCCCATGTAGTTCGCGTGCATCAGAAAGCAAACTCGAAGAAATCGTTATTAATTCATAAATGCGACAAATGTCCTCGACGTTATACTCGGGTAAGTGCTTTAAGTGTACACAAACGTTTAAAGCACGCAGCAGTGAAACCACAATTTATTTGCGATTTTTGCGGATATAAATCGAATACGAAAGGTAACTTGGTAAGACACATGACTTCACGCCACTCACAGTCATCGGGAACCAGACATAAATGCGACGAATGTGTGCGAAGTTACAAATGGCTGGAAGGTTTAACTCGACACAAAATTTTAGTACATGCAGTAGTCAAACCACAATTCACGTGTGATTTTTGCGGATATAAATTTAATATGAAAGGGCACTTGGTAAGACACATGACTTCATGCCACTCACAGTCATCGAAAACCAGATATAAATGCGACGAATGTTTTCGAAGTTACACTTCTCTGAGAGGCTTAACTCGGCACAATAGTTTAGTACATGCAGTAGTCAAACCACAATTTATTTGCGATTTTTGCGGATATAAGTCCAATGCGAAATGTAATTTGGTAAGACACATGAGTTCATGCCATTCACAGACATCGAAACCCAGGCATAAATGCGACAAATGTGCGCGAAGTTACAATTGGCTAACTCATTTACGTCGACACAAACGTTTAGTACATGCAGCAGTGAAACCACAATTTATTTGCGATGTTTGCGGACATAAATCGAATATGAAAGTTAATTTGGTAAGACACATGACTTCACGCCACTCAGGATCATCGAAACCCAGATATAAATGCGACAAATGTGCGCGAAGTTATCGCTCGTTAGGCGGTTTATGTGAACACAAAAAGTTAGAACACGTACCAGTCGTACCACAATTTACATGCGATATTTGCGATTATAAAACTAAACGCAAACGTGACTTATCAAAACATATTTCTTCGAAACATCTTAATAAGTAATAATTGTTATGAACGCGAAATATTCATCTCTGGAAAATTTCTCATGCTAGTTGAGAAAATTCTTTTGTGTATTAAATTTAATACTTTGATCCCTCAAATTACTTTTTATGAAATTTACTATAAAATATTCAATTTCACTTTCTGAAATTCCGAATAGGCTGATTTAACAGAATTTCAAGGATAATAAATATTAAATTTTTTTATTCTCATTTGAAATTTTGTTACTCCGTCTATGAAAGATTCTATGCTAATAATATTATAGGATTATGATTCTGGTAAACGAATATTAATAGGCAGCAAAAATGAAAAAATTTTCAGACAAAATTAGAGAATACTGAAAATGAAGTTCGCAGCCATCCTGATATAATATTCTCGTGAGTACATAATTTATTTGCCTTGTATTTTTATTCCTCTTTTTCGGTCGCTTTGTCCTTAGGATGTATTTTTAGTTAAAAATTTGGTCAACACTCTTTCTTGAATTGCATTAAATGGGTGTATACCTTAAATTATTTTTAGTAAATATCACATTATTTCTTATTATACGTTTTGTTTATTTGGAAAAATATGTATATGAGAAGTTGTAGATTGATGACCATTTTCTTTTTGATTTAGAAACAAGTTTTAACCCTTGTAGGCCACATCTACAAATATACCTTCAGATATTTTTTGTTGAAAAAAAAATCATAAGTGATGCTGAAACAATGCAAAATAGGAAAAAAATATCTCCAAAGTCTCAGTGATAATCTCAATTAAAGTTTTGGTTAAGCGTGTACCACAAATAAATGAATTTTATTACCATCTGTTTGTAATGATTTATTTATGAACTCCAAAGATTAATGAATGTATTCTATACCACGACAATAAAATAATCATTTTTCATAGATTTAGATTCTTTCTTTTAACTTAATATCTTGATTTATGCTTAGTCATGTAAATACTATAGGGGTTTCCTAGAAAGAAAAAACATAAATCACGCTTGTGAACTTTTTAAATAAAATATAAAATTATAGAATGTAAATTACAAATTGTATTTACGCAGGTTGAAAAAGTTCTTTCAAATTGGTACATTTATGACAATTTTTTATTCACACTATTGCATTCGTTTATAATATAAATCCTGCCCAAGTAGAATATTGTCTGCTGTGGGTAATTACTGTTGAGTCAAGTCATAAGTCTCGTGTATGATCGTGCATGATTCTAGTGCATGGTGCTTTCTTTGTATTCGTTGTATCTCTTTTTTTTTTGGAAATTCTAATAACCTTTAAAAATAGGAAACGAAAGATTCAACTTTATGAAATGACCTCAAAGTCATCGGGTAGTGTAATGCGATGATTGCGATTAGTTAAATCTGTATCTGCTGCAAGATAAGGAGTAAAGTAATCTAAAATTGCTACATATATGTAATCTTCACGTTATAATTTTTCAGATATACATATCAAACCTGAGGATGGTGGGCCATATTCTACTCACATGACTTCTGGTAATAAGTCGGATGCCAAGACTTCAATTAAATACGAAATTGACGAATCTTTAGAAATTAAGGAAGAGATCATTGAAGGTATGACTATTGCAATTAAAATACTTTATATAAAACTATAAAAAAATCAACTGCCCCCCAAATTTTCTTACATTTTCAGACCGAGAAACAATAACAGTCCAGAAATGGAACAAGATAAAAGAGCCAAAATTTTGTGTCGTAAATATAAGAGAAGATGATATTTTGGGAATGAAGTGCGAAATTCTGGCCCTAAAGAAGCAGGAAGTTCCGAAATCAAAACCGGAAAAAAAGTACACATGCAAAAAGTGCGCTCGAACCTATAAAAACAGATCTTATCTGAACTATCATCAAAAATATGAATGTGGCGTCATGCCACAGTTCAATTGTAATTTCTGCGGCCATCTATTTAAACGAAAAACTCATATGAATGAACATATAGATCAGGTGCATCACAAGGCAAGCCCCAAGAAGTCGGTATCAATGTATAAATGCGACATATGTCCTCGAAGTTACATTTGGCGAACTCATTTATCTCGACACAAACGTTTAGTACATGCAGCCGTCAAACCACAATTTATTTGCGATTTTTGCGGATATAAATCGGATCAGAAATCTAACTTGGTAAAACACATGACTTCAGTCCACTCACAGGTATCGAAAACCAGGCATCAATGCGACAGGTGTTTGCGAAGTTACACTTGGTTAACAGATTTATATCGACACAAACGTGTACACCACGTAATGGTGTAACCACAATTTATTTGCAATTTTTTCGGCTATGAATTCATTGTAAAATGTCATTTGGTAAGACACATGACCTCACGACACTCTAGCCAAAAAAAAATATTGAAAAAATCTAGCCATAAATGCGAGAAAATGTTCGTGAACTTATCGCTCGTTAGTCAGTTTATATGAACATAAACGTTTAAAACACGCAGAAGTTAGACCAAAATTTATTTGCGATATTTGTGATAACGAATCTATACACAAACGTTAATTGCGAAGTGGTGGTGCATGTCGAGCATTTAAAAATGTTTCCAAACTATCGTCAGATTAAATTAAAACTTCGAACACGATACTCATCACATCGAGACGAACGATCACTCAGTCAAGATGATCGTCTCGTCTAGATCGACTTTTTTCGTTGCAAATTCTTGATCTCCATTACATTTTAGTTCCATATAATTATGCTGTAGATAAATCTTGATCACTATTGCGAAGACATTACTTTGAGACATCTCAGTAAGTAATATTTCTTACGCATGCGAAAGTTTAATCATTGGGAAATTTCTCATACTAGTTTTGGTCTTCGAATATTAATAGTCAGCAAAAATGACCAAAATTAGGGCAAAATTAGGTAATTTTGAAAATGAAGTTTAGTGCCCATCCCCTCAGATGTTATATTCTTGTGAGCACATGATGTATTTGCCTTGTATTTTTATTCCTCTTTCTAATTTGCTTTGTCCTTACGATATATTTTTAGTTAAGAATTTCGTCAACACTCTTTTTTGCATTACATCAAATGGGTGTATACCGTAAGTTAATTTTTGTGAAAATCACGTAATTTGTTATTGTATGTTTTGCTTATTTACAAAAAATATGTATATGAGAAGTTATAGATTCATGACAATATTCTTTTCGATTTAGAAGCTAGTGTTAAGTACTCAATAATGATATTGAAGAAAGTGGATTATGACTGTTTAACATTCATGGTGAAATTGTTGTTTGTGTGTATGTTGCAAAAACGTAAATTTATTAGACATATGTAATTCTATATATAATATGTGCTTTATTTAGGAACTTTAATGGAGCGAGCAAGACGTTATTTGATATTATTTATTTGATTTATTATGTATTATAAAGAACTATGGCATTTTCTGTACTACAATATTATACATTGACGAATGTTTTCTATTCTAAGATAATAAAATACATTTTTCTCAGATTTAGATACTTTCTTTTACTTAATGTCTTACTTTAATATTTGCTACATGATGCTTTTATAATTGTCGATCCTTCTAATCATGTAAATAGTGTAGGGGTTCATCTAGAAATAAAATTACACAAACTTAAGCATGTAACATTTTCAAATAAAATATAAAATTATAGAACGTGAGTTACAAATTGTATTCTACCAGGTCGAGTAAGTTCTCTGGAATACAACTAGATACGAGGAAACGGGAAGTTTCTGGATATAAACTATTAAATTAGGATTTATGGCTTATGGAAAATTTTTAATTGATGTACTTATGACAATTTTTTAGTTTGAGTATTACATTCTTTTGTAATATGAATTCTGCCTGAGTAGAATACTGTCTGCTGTCGGTAATTACTGCTCATTGAGTCAAATCATGATCTTCGTGAATAATATAATACATATAATACATGATCCTAGTGTATGATTCATATTTATAAAATATATCCTCAAAGTGATTGGGTTGCGTAATGCGACTGAGTGTGAGTGATTAATTAAATATATATCTGCTGCAAGATAAGGATTAGTATAATCGGAAAATGCTATTTGTAACTCTTACGTTATAATTTTTCAGATATACGAATCAAGAGTGAGTCCACGAAATCAGCAGAAAAACAGGATGGTGGACCATTTTCTTGTATGGGCATTTCATCTCGCAATAAGTCGGGTGATAAGACTTCAATTAAATACGAAATTGACGAAACTTTAGAAATTAAGGAAGAGATCATCGAAGGTATGACTATTGCAAATAAAACACCTCAAATAAAACTTTAAAAAAAAACAGTCCTGTGTTATATTTTGTTAAATTTTCAGATGAAGAGACAATTACGGTCCAGATACGGAATAAAACATATGAGTCAAAATTTTGTACCGTAGATGTAAGAAATGTTGATAATTTGGATGTCAAGCGCAAGCCGCGAAACGTGAAGAAGGATGAAATTCAGGAATCAAAACAGAAAATGAAGTACACATGCAAAAAGTGTGGGCGAAGCTATGCCCAGAATAGATCCTTGAAAAGTCACCAAAAATTCGAATGCGGCGTCGAGCCGCAGTTCGATTGTAAATTCTGCGACAAACGATTTAAACAGAAGCAACACATGAATGCCCATGTAGTTCGCGTGCATCAGAAAGCAAATTCAAAGACATCTGTATCAATATATAAGTGCGACAAATGTTCTCGAACTTATACTTGCGTAAATGCCTTAGGTTTACACAATCGTGTAAAGCACGCAGCAGTGAAACCACAATTTATTTGCGATTTTTGCGGACATACATCGAATATGAAAGCTCACTTGGTAAAACATATTACTTCACGCCACTTAGAGAAATCAAAAGAAAAGGTTTTTTGCAACAAATGTACGCGAAGTTACGCATCGTTCTGTTCTTTATATCGACACAAACGTTTAAACCACACAACGGTTAAAGCAAAATTTACTTGCGACTTTTGCGGTCATAAAGCGAATGAGAAAGCAGCTTTGTCCAAGCACATTATTGCACGTCATAAATTTCTATAGTTTCGAACTTTTGTAGAGGCATGGAAATCCTGGCGTACATGTGATCAATGTTTGCGAATTGATCGCTCTTTAAGTGGTTTATATTAATATATACTAGTTTAGAACACTTATTTGCAATATTAATGATTACAAAAACAAAAACAAATATTATTTGTCAAATCATATTACATCAAACCATTTTGATATGCATTAATTATTACGGACGTGAAACTTCAATCCTTGTAAAATTTATCACACTGATTGAAAAAAAATTTGGTGCTTTACAATAAATGCTTGTGTACCTTAAATTACTTTTTGTGAAAAATACTTAATAATATTCAGTTTACTTTCTGAAGTTCCAATAAGGTAGATGCTTCATCTATATCAACGTATTATTATTATGGGATTCACAGTAAGTTTGCGTTTTTTTGTGTGTGATCTATGACACATGATGACTTTGTGAAGCTCTTCGCCTGGGGTGATTGCTAGAGAGATTTATTAGCTACCTGTGTCGGAACAGTGTTGCGAAATGAACGATTTATTCAGAAAGGCATATGTAATTGCTTTTTACACTTATAATTCGTTATCACGTTTAAATAAGCAAATTTTGATTTTCATGCGGGGGAGGGTGGCATAAACTTTTGACCGCTATAATAATTCAAATAATATTCTCATTAGAAAAAATTAAATATTTATTTGAATCAAATAATATTTTCTTTATCTCGGAGAGAAACAAGTATTTATTAAATTAAAGGCTGTGCCTAGTTGTCCCAAAAAATTGGTGACAATTAGTCACTCTCATGTTGGTACACTGGTACGAAGGGGCAGTATGTATGCATGGCGCTTTTGTAATTGTTACCCTTCTTAATCATGTATATTTTACAGGTGTACGTCTAGGGGATGAAAATTGCAGAAATTTAGGTGTGTGAAATATTTAAATAAAATATAAAATAATAACATGCAAATTAAAAATCTGCTATGGTTTAATATTTTCAATGATTATTTTAAGGTTTACTGTGTGATCTATTCTTTATGCTTGTTCTATCTATTTTTGGGCGTAAATCCTAACATCCTTTAGAAATAGGAAACAAATGATTTAAATTGATAAAATATGTCCTTAAAGACATAAAGAGATGGTGTAATGGAATTGGGTATTTGTTATTAATTAAATTTATGTCTGCTGAAAGATAAGGAGTGAAATCATCGGAAATTGCTACTTGTAACCTTCATTTCTTCTGAAAATAATTCTGGTGCCAACACTAAAATTGAGTACGACAATGATGAATCTTTAGATATCAAGGATGAAATCATCCAAGATATTTACTTTATATCAACATAAACGTTTATAACATTTAACAGTCAAACCACAATTTATTTTCGACTATTGTGGCCACAAAACGAATCATAAACGAAACTTTTCAAGAAATATTACTTCACGCCACATAAAATAATAATAACAAACACGAAACATTAAAGTTTAGGAAATTTCTAATATTGGTTGAAGAAACTCATTATTTTAAATTATCTTAAGTAATTTAGTAATAACCTAAGACAAATCTTTTTTCTGCATCACTGTAAATGATTGTATACCTTAAATGACGTTTTGTTTATTTGGAAAAAATCTATCTTTGAAAAGTTATGGATTGACGACCACTTTTTTCCGATTTGCTATGAAGTGTTCAATACTCAATAATGATATTAAAAATAGGGGGTTGTAGTTGTTTAACTATTATTAGAAATATTTTATTTGACCTGTATCAAAAATATTCCATTTTCTAGTATAATATTATACGCTAACATATGGATTCTGTTCTGCGACAATAAAATAATCATATGTTCTTTTAGCTCCATATATTTTTTTTTTACTGCATGATGCTTTTATGATTGTCCATCTTCTTAATGAACTAAATAGTGCAGAAGTTCACCTAGAATTAAAATTGCATATATATATTAACGTGTGAATTTTTTTAATTTTATAACATTGCACAATGAATATCAAACATTTTGTTTTTCCAGCTCGAGAAATTTCTTCGGAATTTAACTAGTTGCGAGAACACCAGAAGGTTTAGATATAAATAACATGTGAAATTAGGATTGATGGCTGATAGAAAATTTTAGACTGATATATTTGTAACATTATTTTAATCCTAATACTACATTATTTTACAATGTAAATTCTGTCCAAGTGAATATAGCCTGCCGTGGGTAATTGCTTTTATTTACTGCATGAAAGCCAAGTGGCTAGTGTAATGTGATTGTGTATGAAGGATTAATTAAATCTATATCTGCTGCAAGATAAGGATTACAACCAGAAATTTGCTATTTGTAACTATCATGTTTTAATTTTCTAGGTCTACAGGCCAAGAGTGAATCAAAGAAATCAACAGGAAGGCAGGATGGTGGGACACGTTCTCGTACAACTACTCACATTTCTTCTCGTAATAGGTCTGTTAACAAGACTTCAATTGAATACGACACTGATGAAACATTGGATATCAAAGAAGAAATTATCCAAAGTATGAGCATTTTCATTAAAATATCCTTAATGAAGCAATAGAAAGCAATCGCATACGATATTTTATTAAATTTTCAGATCCAGCGACAGTTACAGTCCGTAAAGGAAATAAATCAAATGAGTCAACATTTTGTACCGTATATATAAAAGAAGATGATATTTTGCAGCAAGTTCAGGAATCAGAACAGGAAAAGAAGTACACATGCAAAAAGTGTGCCCGCAGCTATAAAAGAAAAAAAGCTTTGAATGAGCATCTAAAATACTATTGCGACGTCAAGCCCCAAATCATATGTAAATTTTGCGATAAACTATTTAATCGGAAAGCTGACATGCATGCCCATGTACGTCGCGTGCATCACAAGACAAACATAAAAAGGGCGGTATTAATGCATAATTGCGACATATGTTCTCGAAGTTACACTTTGCTTGGCAATTTAAATCAACATAAACGTTTGAAGCATGCAGCAGCAAAACCGAAATTTACTTGCGAGTACTGTGGCTACAGAACGAGTCGGAAATCTTACTTGTCAAAACACATTACTTCTTGTCACTTAAATACATCGGAAACAAGGCATAATTGTAAAAAATGTTCACGAACTTATACTTGATTGAGTGCTGTAAATCAACATAAACGTTTAGTCCACTCAAAATATAAACCAACATTTATTTGCGACTATTGTGGCCACAAAACGAGTCGGAAATGTTGCTTGTGACTACACATTACTACACGTCTTCTGAAATAATAATAACAGACTGGAAACATGAAACTTTTACTTTTTGTATAAACTAGTACATAATACTCTACTTCTTGAAGGTTCTGTAAGAGTAAATTTACTCTCCTTGGAAGTTGACATAAATTACTTTTCTAAAATGTGGAATTTATTATTGTACGTTTCATTTATTTTAAAAAAAGTAGCTACAATTTTATGGATTTGTTATCATTTTCTTTCTGATCTACTAGCAGGTTTTACTACTAAATCATCAAATAAAAAAAGGGTTTTCCGTTCTTTATGAAGAGTATTGTAAAATGATTTCGTTTCCATAAGTTATGTTAAGAATTGTTTCTGCCGTCAGTAAATAAAATTATTATTATATATGTGTTTCAAAGTTAATATATTACCATTTCTGCGTTGTGATTAGTCTTTTATTTTCAAATCAGTACAAAATGTCGAGCAGGATCCTTTTGTAAGTGAAGTAGCATACCCTATATATAAGTGTATGAAACATTGAACACTGAAAAAAATGGTCGAGCTGTTCCAGCTAGAAGTTTAGCTGGATTTCGTCTTCTAAGAAAATATAGCTGTGTTACTGAATTTCTAGCTAAACCATTTTTTAGTGAAATGAACGTAAAAGAAAAAATGTAATGTACTATAAGTTTAAATAAAGATTCACATGAATGTATAGTAATGTTAATTTTAATATGAAAAATTTGAGAAGCTTGGGAGCATAAAACGAAAGGTTTATATAAGGTTGAATTATAGGACAATGATGAATTACTCAACCAATGGAAACTTCTAACTCACATTTCTGTGGTTTTTTTAGAGAAGTCAAAGAGTGATTAGTACGAAACAAGAATAATAACATCCGGGGAATATGAACAACAGAAAAACACGTTTAGAACAATTTTAGTACCCCAAAAGGAACTCCAAAATCTACAATTTAAAAACAATCCTTGAAAATCGTCATATATATATATATATTTTTTTTTTGTTTTCTTTAGTTTTCAGTTGCTCCCAGTGGGACCATGCGGTGGCTGGTTAACCCTTTTTTAAATTAT
>CAKNWT010274111.1:673-11456 GCA_932066315.1 Andricus coriarius
CGAAAGGGGTCAATTGACCCCGCCCGGTACTTCTAGTGTTAAGGATAAAGCCTGGCACTAGGTCTTGGTGTTGGATGATCGGCTGAAAACACCTTGCTAACGCAGGATTTACACTCTGCAGGTACTTGTACCAACAATTGTGCACCATCTCCGGACCTGGAGCTTTCCAGTTACTTGACCTTCTTAAAACCGCTGAAACATCTGAATCTGTAATGTTAGTCAGCTGCATTTCAGGGTTATTGCGTGCTCTTGCTTTCTCTAGTTGGAACCATGCTGCGTTTAAATTGCTTCTGTTCGTTTTTCCCCAAACTCCCGACTAGTAGTTAGTCATATCTTCAATAGAGGGACTTCGATGTTTTGCTGGTTAATTTACACATTTCGCGGTAGAGCCTTCTTTCATCTGCCTGATTCGATTTTGTTGCCTTCTTGCACTACTTTTCTTGTACCGACGAAGTCTAGTAGTAAGACCATCTAGTCAATGTCTCAATGAACGGAGGCTAGACGATTTTAGTATTATGATGTATCAACTTTCTAGTTCTATTTCCTTTCTTATTTTGAGTCAATCGACCCAATTTGAACTTTACTTTGCCGACATCTATATCCAAACTGATCTTCCATGGTGGATCTCGATCTCTTCTTGGGGTAAAGACTGCATTTGACTGCCTAGTTCAGCGGCTAAACGTTCTAACGGCTGCCACAGCTGCACAGTAGAGTGACCAAAAAAAAACACTTAAGTTTCTTAGGAGCGAAGGGCAAATAACGGTAGCTTATGCGATTTTAGAAGCCAGCTTTTTTTTTAAATTTTAAACAATATTTGGAGGTGGCCCATCGTCTTTAAAGTTCTTATGTGATTAACATGGGCAAAACTAACTTTTTTTTAGTTAAGATTTTAACCACGAAGTTATCCTGTTACATTCGGGAAAATTATTAATTGGGTAAAATTGGGCATTTTGCCCAGTTAATAATAATTCGCGACATTTCAGAATAATAATACCTTTTTCAAGGTATTAATAATTTTATGGGCCGACTATCTGCTCTATTTGATTTCAGAGTTTTTCTATGTTGTTGCTGATTTAAGGGCATGTGATACTTGACAAATTATTAATTTTAGCAGTGTTAGGTTCCCCCGGCTTTTTTCCTACAATAATAAAGATTTTGCCCTAAAAATTTGGGGAATGATAGTGAACATGCTAACGGACGTCCCCGAAATCTTCTGTTGTGGAATAATTTAACAAAATTTCATTTTGCTAAATTTAATTAATATGTGTGAATTTTGAGGTTATGTGTGTTACAATTCTCCCCGCAGCTTTACTTCCAAACTACACAATATTTTTGGTCGAAAACTTAGTAAAAGTAATAAAACATAGTAACTATTGTCCCGGAACTAAGCTTGTTTTTAGGCAATCCAAAAAATATATTTCATAAATAATTTAATTTATGCTTGTTAGGACGCCCTCCATGCCACTCGGTACAACAGATTCCGACATTATCGGAATGACAGAGACTTGACGGAAATGACAACCGATCCTAACCTCCAAATAGTGCATACACAGAAAAATATTATTTAGCAGAATATATTTTTTTGCTATTATTCCTTAAAAAAAGAGTTCGGGGACGTCCGTTATTCTATTTTATAGCATCTCCGAATTCATTTTTAAACATTTTTAAGTTTTGTGGACAAAAAACCGGGGGAACTGAACTGAAATGTGTTTCAAAGACACTTTACTTTAACGTACAGTGAAGTCGGATGGTCTCGTGGTTGTTGAAACACGACACCCTTTCTTAGTAATTTGCGATTTAAATGTTCATTAAATTTACTCTGGTTCAGAGAGGCACAAGGTAATTGTATATATAAAATTTAAACGAAAAGTCTTAACTAAAACACTAAAAACCAAAGATTTTTGGATGAATTACTACACGCGGAATTTTCGCCGCCTCCTTGGCAAGTACTTTTAACTCCCACGCGCCTACCGATATTTTGCGTTTTTAGTTGAATTTAACGTCAGTACCGTCGGACTGAACAAAAGACTAGGGGCAGACAAAAAAACAATCACGACGGACCAGACGGATTCGTTCGTGATGTTTCCGAGGAAAAGCGAACTTAGCGAATGAATTTAGTATTATTTAGCGGCTAAACACACAATCCCCCTAACCACTCACCCCCCCCCCAGCACTGCTTTTGACCGAGGAACACCTATGGGCGAGCATTCGATCTTGTTTTGCCGAGTTGCATTATCTTACTTTCAATAGGTGTTCCTCCGCGGTACTACTCCCAAAAATTTGATGACCATTTAATTTCAGTTCCGCTCACTCATTCCGAGCCGGTGAACTTTTCGTAGTGTCAGCAACTTAATAAAATGAGTAGCGCTGAAATTGACATCTAATTTGAAAATATTACTGAGTCGAGAAAGCCCATTTTTATTTTGTTAATGAGAAATTCTTTGCGCCCCTTTTTTATAAATCTGATTTTACGGTTCCCTTTTCATCCGTAGTATTTTGAAAGTTTTTTCTAATATTTACAATTCCTTCGCTTTACTAATTTCAATTTGTTTTTTAGTTTGGTAAAGTGAAATGGTGTAAGTGAATGCACAAGCGCGACAACATCTTAGCTTCTCGTGTGCGTATGCTCATATGTGTAATCACGTGCGCCTCATACAAGCTAGCGTCTTCGTGGTTACACTCTAATTTCTACTAGATTGATATTTTAAATCCATTATAAAATCTATATGAGTATCTACTCATTTATATAAATTACTTGAAATTTTAGGGGCTAAACATAGAATGTACCTAACAAATCACACCCTTTTATGAATCGTCGTCCCTTCACGATCTTTTTTTTTTTTGTTGAAAAAGTTCAATTTTTAACAGTTGAAATTAAAAATGGATTAAAAATTGATTAAAAATTGAAATTAAAAATTAATTTAATAAAAGCAAAAATGTTTGCTTTCACAATCGAAGATTCCTTATGCCACATTTACATTTTGGCATGGAACACTGCGACGATCTGGTGATATTTTAATTCCGATTTCATCTCTTTTTCCTTGTGATCTTGCCTGAGATACGAAATTCATAGTTGGTGGTGTAGCATTCATCGTTGACGGTCCAGGAATATCTAGAGTTTTCCTTTGCACAGGAGTAGGGCTTGGCAGTTTTCGTGGGGCCTTCGTAATGAAAAATGTCAGCGGGCTCCTGGAATGGTTGCTACTTGTACTTTGTGAAAAACCTAACTCAGTAAGTCGTTTCCGCTCCGTGGTCGTGGGTAGGGTTTTATGTTCTTCGGCGGAATCTCTGTTTATTTTGCCAGTGGGTCGGTGCGTTTGATATATGCGAGCACATCAGCAGAGTTTGTATCCAATGGTAGTTAAAGTTTTTCTGGATATATATAATAAAATTCCAAACACCACCACAGTTGAGATCCCTATTGAGCTATTTGTGAGGACATTGTTTTGTTTCATGTCCACATGGCGTTGGCTTAATGTGGTCAATTGTTTTTCTAGATTAAAAAGTGAAATGTCAGCCACTCCGCCCTTTCAAGTAGTTTTTGGTTCGGCATCATGTAAGGGTAGCATCTGAACTTTCTGATAATCTGATTATTTTTTTATTCAGAACTTCCGATATATTGGATAAATCCATGTTTATTGAGGGTTGATATAAATATTCATAAGAATCTTCAGAGATAAAAATAGCTCTCAATATCACACTTTCGGTCCTTAATACGCATCCTCGCTTTATCTGCACCAATCCGGTGCCTTCTAGTTGTATATTATTACTTGATCCATCTTTACAAACGAGCATAGCAACCTCTGGGGCCGATAGTGAGTATAGCCATCCTCCGAGAGTAGGAACAGCAACCCAAAAAGGTTGAGAGTTTTAGGAAATACGAATGTCACATTGTTTTAGTATCTCCATAGAAGCATGCCTTAGAAGTTCCAATTCACACTGCGGATAAAGAACAGCATCATAGACAGGTTGTGAAGTATAAAAAACGTATATTTTATTGAGGAGACTACATTCTTCTAGATGAATATATTTTCTTGCATCTGCATTAATAGCTTAATACTTATTCCTGGGTACTATATAAGCTCGTCCAGTTCCGTTTTGTAAAATACCTTGCTTGATGGGTACCGAATATAATCGATACAGTTGATATCTATTCCTCTCTAACAGAGGAATATCCAAAGTGACCAGCAGTTTGCCATTATGCATACGCATGGCGACAGCAGATATGTGAGTAAGGTCTGGAAGATTCACTTCTGCTTGTGCAGTCGGAAATTCAAATTCTGGGAGGTGATCTTGTGCTTCTCTAGCGATCGGCGTCAGCTGTAAAGAGGAAATCAGTGAGTGGTGCAGTCTTCCTTCTCGAGCCATCCGCAAGACGGAAAGAAGTTGTTCTAAAGACCTGACTGTCATGTCCAGATTTGCTTCCAGAGAGATTGCTGTAGTTTCCATTACCAGAGTGTAGTTCTGTTTAGCTAGGATTTCATATACTGTAAGTATTTTTTTTGCAGTGTGATTCATTTCCTTATGCAAATTCTTCATATTAACTTCTTCATTCTCCGCAATTTGATGTAGTTTTTGTAGCTCTGAGCGAACGAGGTGCGTTTGCTCACTTGCTAATTTTGAAAGGTTAGTCTGAGCAACATTAAGTTTTGCTATGGCGTTGTCATAGCGCTCGCCATCTTCGTAGTTTAGAACTCCCATTGCAGGACCAGCCATCTTTCCAATAAATCCAAACCATGGAACAGTTCTTCGTCGGCGATGGATGCTTGGGAGTATCTTCTGAGGCGCGTGCGTATCAGTGTGAAGAGCTAACTCTTGTAGGGTAGCATTTAGCTCCCGCTGTAATTGCTGTGCTGACATAAACTTTTTTAGTAATCTGTTATACCCTAGGTGTACTTGACAGTTTTCATTGAGAGATGACAAACAATGCTGATATGAAGATTCAAGATAGATCAAAATTTTCCGATGAGATTCTGGAACTTGCCAAGTTCCACGAAAACAGTAGCCCTCCAAATCCCGGCAACGTATTGAACAGGTGCAAGTCTCTCATAATAGAGTCCGGTGTTCTTGGGAAAGGTTGTGATGGATATTACATCCATTCTTTTCTGGGGGAAACTGCTTTCGCCTAAAATAAACCATCCTTCTAGTACTAACAGGATAACACGAAACATCCGCACAATCTGAGGATAAAAGAAAAATATATAAGAGAATTTTCCTTACTATAAAAGGAGAGTTATTCCCGTTATAACGAACCATTCCTGGCCAATTCATCAGCCATATCATTTCCATGACATCCACTGTGTGCGGGCTTGTAGCACCAATGGGCATGTAGTACTTAGAATGCACTTCTTTTATTATGTGCTGACCAACGCCTAGATATCCATTTTGGGAGCCACTGCGTACAGTCATTGATGGGAACCTGATAGACCATGTGGTTTTTCAGAGTTGTTAGTTAGTCGACCAACCACTCCGAATAAAATACTTCAAGTTGACGGTCAATTGAAACATGTGTGATCAGGATAGAGTATGTGTGGGGTACTTGGAATAATAGAGAATAGTTTACCTTTTCCATTTTTAAATTTAAAGTTTTGTAACTTTTCAACATTTCTGTGTAACAGCATCGCCTAAGCTCCCCACTTCTTCGTCTAGGCATGGGCCTTAGCTTGACGGGGTTGCGTAACGCATCCCTTGTGTAGGAAGTTAGTCTGCTTCCTACCGCTTAGCAGTAAAGATCAATATACAATAAAGAAGTCCTGTCTCACAGTTCAGGCATTCATACAAAGAAAAGGTCCATTATTCTCCAGACCATTACAAAATTGGCGATCCTGCCAGGATCCCGTTCACGATATCCTGGGGAAGAAGTATCTACGGAACACCCCCAGTAATTTCAAACAACGAGGATCTTCGACTCGAACCAGGACTCTACGAATTCTGTTCGCAGCCCAGGCAACGACCATCAGAAGCTGAGACTCCCAAGGCATCTACGGAACCTTGGTAACAGATCTGACGATCTTATCATCCCGGAGAGAGCCCGCTGAACCAAGCGATAAGCCTCTGAAAGAAACGCATCATCGAGCCACACCCGATTCAACCGCATAGCAGCAGGACGTCTACAGCCGTTGAAGTACAACTGCTATCTACCTGGCTGACACGGAACGAGACGAAAGGAGAAAAAAGTAAGCATTATTTTAGTTTTAAGTTAGTTACGAATCTTGTTCAGATATTTCCCCAGTAGATAAGTCCTTCTCGCATACGTCGAACGGTGATTGAATTGCATCGGGGGTTTCGATAAGGCTAAGTGAGGAAATATTTCGGTGAATAGGCTGGCGTCAGTAGGTACGACGTTGGTGCTCCACGTCAATTATCTCCTCTAATAAACCGACGATCTACTCTGAATTAACCTTGAGGCATTGTTGTAGCACGATCCAGCAAGTGAAGGGTTCAAAATATACCAAATTTTGTAAAATTAATAACGCGATTCGCGACACTTACACGCGACACTCGCAATCAGGACAAACTGGCGTTCCACGCCTATAGGGAAAATCTTAGCATACAATACCACACACAAACAGACACTTTTTCGAATTCTGATAGCAGCTTAGACGGATTGGACAATCCGTTTAAAACCGCCCCCACCATGTCATCAGAAGATTTAAGGGAAATTTTGAACGATGAAACCACGGATCCACTATTGCTGATCCTGAGTTGACTACAATTAATCGAGGAGATGCAACGAACCATGAGCGCCGACATAAGGATTTTGAACGACGAAAATTTGAAAAGAGCCAACGAGATAAGAGATCTCGCTAGGATCAGCAATGCCCTTCTAACCGAGGACGAATCCCATCGAGAACGTGAATCTTCGGACGAGGAAGCACCACCTGAACCAGCTAAAAGAACCATTCGGCCCGCTCCACTAGCCCCGAATTCCTTGGAAAACGGTACGTGCCAGGCGACGCAACCCGCACATAACAATACACCGACAAGCGAGCCGAACAGCAATGCACGCAACAGGAACCTTTGGGCCCGGTGAACAACCACCGCATTCCTCAACAGCCGATAGGAGCCAGTTGCCTGTATCCCCGCGTGACACTAGACAGAGCAACACAGAAGGAAGGCAACCCTCAAATTCCTTAACTCACACAAGTGCAAGTCACATGACGACACTCACTCATGGCACCAGCACACAGAGAGGCAACCTACCAACAAGGCAACGAGCAGCGATAGGAAACTTTGAACCTCTCTCTCAGGCAAAGGAGATTATCCGCACGGTAGAAATTCTCAACGGACACGATGACGTTGGTGTGCACGACTTCGTCAACACTGTTAAACGTGCGAAGCTCAGATGTTCTCAACCGAATCTACTACTAGATTACATCATAACTGAAAAAATAATTGGGAATGCTAAAAGAGCAATTAGACATTGTTCCATAAACAGTTATGACGATCAATACAGTGCCCTTAGGACCAATTTAGCAACTACAACTACTCTGGAAACTTGTAGAAACAGATTAGAAGTTATAGTCAAAATCACGATACCGTGCAAAATTATAATCAAAGATTTAGAAGTGCTTATAACGAGTTAATTTATACAATTCAGTCTGAATACTCGTCCAGAATAGAGCGCAAATTAGTCCTACAAATGGAGGAAAAATCTGCTACTAAAAGATACGTAATGAATCTCCGAGAAGACGTTAGTAATCAAGTGCGACCTTTAAAGCCAAGATCTTTGAATGAAGCTCTGCAGGAGGCACTTGAAGCAGAAGTGTGGTGCAGAGAACGTCTCCGCATAAAAGTCTCGACGGCACCTCGACTGCCACACCCCCACAACAACAGACCACAAATGTGGAACCAACCCTCCGACGTTTCTAACCATGGATTGCCTTTACAGCAAAGAATGCAAATGACCTGCAACTATTGTAAGAAACCAGGTTATTTTGCGAGACAATGCTCAACTAAACTTAGGCAACAGGGTTTTCACAACGGAGCGAACCAGAAAAGACCACCGGGAGTAAGGAATATTCTGGACATGGGGGATTTACAAAACCTATTAGAATGTTATGAAGTAACCGAGGAAGAACAAAAGCAGATCGACCACTACGAGGAATCTGCAGAGTTTCAGCAATCAGCGGACGATTACAGTCCATACATGGAAGACACTCAGACGGAAGTTCCTACAGATTGTTAGTAGATTCCGGAGCCGCGATAAATCTTATTGAGAAATCGGAAGTCCCAGCAGAAAGAACACCGTTTGATATGAAAAAACGTTTTGCCATGGGGAGAGATATACATCATTCAAATCAAGCGGTAAGAATACCATATTTAGGAAAACTGCATCTCTTCCATATAATTGATGATGATTTTCCCTTACCAGAGGAAGGTATCATCGGCCTGCCCTTTTTTAAGGCGCTTGATAAATACCATTTAACTAAGGATCAAGACATTCACATAGAAAATCACAAATCAATCCCTGACGGCGTTCACAAAATACAAAACAAAGAGTTAGTTGTACCCCTCTACAATTATGACAAAGACCTGTTGATAATACCACAAAAAATCGAGTACGAAACAATAGAGCAAATTAAAGAAACGAATAGAATGAGCGTTACTTCGGAGGAAAATGAACCAGGAAAAAAGGATTCAAGATTTATTAAACAAGACTAGATTGAAGCACGTAGAAAAAACGGAAGCTCCTAAATTGTGGAAAATAATAGCAGGGTACAGTGATATTTTTAACCTGGAAGGAGACCCGTTTCCATGTACCGATCTGGTGGAACATGAAATCATTTTGAAGACCGGAAAAATAGTAAATTTAAAATCTTATCGTCCTCCTGAATGTCACAAAGAGGAAATAAAAAGACAAATGCACGAGTTAAATGAAAAAGGTGTCATAAGAGACTCAAAATCACCCTTCAATTCACCGATTTGGGTTGTCCCAAAAAAGGAAGACGCGTCTGGTAAGAAGAAATGGCGAATAGTAATCGATTTTCGCAAGGTAAACGAAGACACAGAATAAGATGCTTATCCACTGCCCATCATTGAAGACATTTTGGACCAATTAGGGAATGCAAAATTCTTTTCAGCCTTCGACTTCAGCTCTGGGTTTCACCAAAACCCAATGAGTGAGACCTCAAAAAAGTATACTGCATTCTCAACACCAGAAGGACATTTTGAATTTAACAGAATGCCCTTTGGACTCAAAAATGCTCCCGCTACTTTCCAAAGGATGATGGACAATGCCCTGAGAGGATTGGTAGGGAAAAAATGTTTGCTTTACCTCGACGACATTGTCGTATTCGGCTCAACTTTAAAAGAACACAACGAGAACGTAGTAAGCCTATTTGATAGACTGAGAGATACGGGATTAAAACTTCAGCCTGACAAGTGCGAGTATTTACGCCCGGAACTCGAATATTTAGGACATTTGTTAACTGAGGACGGCGTGATACCTAATCCCGAAAAAATACAGGCAGTACGAGATTTTAAACCACCACAGAATGTCACCCAGGTTCAGAGCTTTTTAGGACTTACAGGGTACTATAGAAAATTTATAAAAAATTTATCTCAAATTTGTAAGCCTCTTACAAATCTAGCACAGAAGGAGACACCTTTTGACTGGTCGACAAATTTTCAAGAATCTTTGACCAAATAAAAAACTATCATGTTCAGCACCGGTTATGAGATTTCCAAACTACAAGGAGAAATTCACGTTAACGAAAGACGCATCTAATCATGGATTAGGCAAAAGGTTAATCATGGATTATGCAAAAGGTTAAGACAGTACCTTCTTGGAAGGAAGTTTACAATCCAAACGGACCATCAGGCGTTAATATGGCTACACAACGTGAAAGATCCCTCTTCACGATTGTTACGATGGAGGTTACGTTCAGAGGAATATGTTACACTGTCGAACACGTGAAAGGAAAGGAAAATAAAGCCGCAGACTGTCTATCTAGACCTCAATTTAATGAGACCGAGTGGCTAAATGTGTTAGATAAGATAAATAAAGATGCCATGCCCTCGAAACTAACTATTTCACGCTACCACTTTATTGATCCAATGATCAACCCTTTAGGAAAAGTGAAAATAAGGGACTACCTTAACTTCTTGAGCCATAAATATGAAGATCAGCAGTTTCACACGTGCTACATGCCACGTGCAGAACTTACACAAGAGGAAAAGGGAGAAATCATCAGAGAATCACACGGATCAATTACTGCTCAACACTTTGGAGAAAACAAAACTATCGAACGAGCCAGAAGTCTTGGAGAATGGAAAAATATGGAACAAGACATTATTCATTTTATTAGACGATGTCCCGTATGCCAATTACAAAAGACGGTAACAATTAAAAGACAATGTGAAGCAATCATACCAGACACGCCTGTCAATCCTAACGACAAAATAGCCATGGATATCTTCGGTCCATTGCCTTTGACACTATCAGGGAATGAATACATCCTCAGCATACAAGATATGCTTACAAAATATTTGATCTTAATACCTCTTATGAACACGGCATCGGAAAGCATTATAGAAGGGTTATTTGATCATTACATATACCTATTCGGCGCACCTAAAAATATCCTAACAGATCAAGGACATAATTTCATATCCGAACTGGTACAAAACTTTGAAAACCTGTTTAGAATTAAACATATTAAAACTACAGTTTATCATCCAAAAAGCAACGGAGCCCTCGAGAGAGCCCACTTGACGATTAAGAATTTATTAATAACAAGCATTGAGGACCACAACACCGAATGGGATCAAAACCTGAAAA
>CAKNWT010274184.1:0-10606 GCA_932066315.1 Andricus coriarius
CTGAGCTCATCGGTGTGCTTGCTGGTGTTCGTTGGAGGACTGTCAAACCCGACAGATGCTGGCTTTCAGTGGGCTCTTTTCATTGGAAAAATATTTGTCAATAGCTTCCTGAATATTTTGAGCTTCAGATTTTTGTAGATATACATGTTTTCCGTAGAGAGATTCAGGTTGGCGAATTAATAAAGTGTGTTCTTCTTCAATTATTTTCCTCAAAGTTCTATTTTTTCTTCCTTCAATAACCTATTGTAACGCCACAGTATTCAAGTTTTTTTAAATAATTAATAGTTCGCTATTTTCGAATTAAAACGTTACAAAGTAAAATGGTAAGCGATATTCTAGAATAGAGCTTGTATCAGTGTCAATATAATCAAGGAAGAGGAATCAGACCTCAAGACTCTTCGACCTTTGGCAATTTTCACTGATACTTCAACTATGCAAATTGTGGTGTGCCAATAGAATACTCTGTTACATCAACTTACTCCTAGAATGTTCTTAATTAATTTGACACCACAGTTAATTAACCCAGCCATACTTGCTGCCTTTTCCCATGAAAAACGCATCTCTTTATGATTGCCGAACTTTGCATCGCGCCTAATTAACTCGTAAGAAACCAAATGTAATTTTTTTAAATCAACATTTTTGCAGCTTTATTCGACAATATTATTGTAAAAGTGAAATGTCCATGTCGTTCTACTATTTGCTAATCAATTAAATAGAGTATTGTTATACTTTTTAAGTGATATTGTTCTTTAAAAATAAAAGTGGGAGTTCGCATGAAAAGGGCACTTATATTCGGTATGGAATTACGTGTAGAGTCATATAGCCGGATGAAATAACGGTATTTAAAGCTCTAGACGAAACCTTCAGAAAAACGAATTTCTGTGGTATTTTTAAAGTTGGAACTTTGAAAAGCACTTTTTGAGGAAAACGCATTCAACGTTGGCGACTGCCATGAGCACACGTGTGTTGAACTTTTTTCATAAAAACATGAAAAATACTCATTTGCGGGTTCTTTTGGGACATTAGTATAGTGAAAATAGATTTAGTATAGACCCTCGTCTCATCTCCCACTCGAACCTGGAAAAAATAATTTTGACCCTGATTCAGAAAATAAAGTATTGTATATTGCAATAAAGTATTGATTAATCCGTATAATGAAATTACCTAAAAAGATGAAATTTTGTAATGAATTACAATAATAATATAATGAATATAGTCAAAGATTTTGTCGCTCTGCGCGCTAATATTTTGTCATTATTTTGTAAAATATATTTAAAAATTTCATAATATTCTGGAAAAGTAAAGAGCATTCCAGAATATTCTATATAAATAATATAATATTCAGATATTATTAATTACTAACGCAATTAAGTAATGCTGTAGTACGCGATTAAACTGAGATTTATTTAACCGGGTGTTACATTCCGGCTAATTAAAACAACTCTTGGTATTGGATTTTAAGAGAAACTTTACGTTTTTGAAATTCTGGAAACTTTAATTGTATATATCTCCAAAGATAAGCTATCTGCCTTTGTAAATATCAACAATAAAGTTTTTTGTTAGTAATAACACAGAAAAAACCAAACTTAACCTTTATCCCGATTTCAGAGATCTCGACCGGCGAGAAATATTGCCTTCAAGTACGAAAAAATGTACCCGTAACATTGAGTGTGGTTACCATGTCAAGACATTAAAAAATCATAAAGCTCTTTAAATTTTTGTCGAATTTAAAAATGTGAAGAAGATCATTGTCAATCGTTTTATCAAACTTGATGAAAATATTTTATTTTACTCTGACCTGAAATTTACAATATGTATATTTTCACTAGTTGGTTCTTAATCGGTTTACAAATAAATCAATTGATGCGTCTAGTTGTGACGTCGAAACGAAACAAAGCGTATATTTAAAAAGAATAATTATTTTTTCTGTATTATTATTTAACATAAGCATGAAATAATAACAAAAATATGAAGAATGATCTAATTGAATAATTAAACCTTATCCGGTAAACATTCGACTTAAATTCAGGGAGAAATTTTGTACCCTATTCTCAACATTTTTATCCTGTTTTTGTTACGCTAGGTGAACTTCTTATCTTGTAGATTGTATTTTTTTGTCTCTTCAATGTTTTTCTACATTTTCTAGCCATTTTTTGACACTAGTGTTTTTAAAAGAATAAAACCTTGCTTCCCTATATCCGCTGCTCCCTGATCCTTCTAGCACTTCTACTTGTCGCCTAGCTACTTCATGTTGCCTTGTCATAGTTGGCTTTCTAGATAGGTCGCTTCAATTTTTAATCCTCTTTTCTCCTAAAAGAACATCAGTTATATTCCCATTTTTTCACAGCTGTTTAAGTAAAAAACTCAAACAAATCATGATATACAGCATTTTTACTGAGAGATCCACTTCTTTTGCTGTAAGACTTCCTGCAGTTTGGCACCACTGAACTTTTACTAGTATTGAAGAAGGGCACTGCGCACCTTTATATGCTATAGAACTTTGCTACGCAACCCTATATATCACCGACCTGTAGTGCGCATCCGTATGGCCTTATAAGTCTACGGCGCATCCATAAGTTACGAAGAAGTGCACTGCGCAGTAATATATACTACCTAAGTGTACTGCGCACCCGTATGAGCCTTATAAGTTTAATGCTGAATGTGCATTACCGAAGAGAGGTAACTTATCATTTAACAGAACCCTAGTTGATATTTCTGTTAATACATGGCACCACGGTGAACTTATTGTAGAAACTTTTCGGTAAATAAAATATAAATAAAATAAAAATAATAATAAAAATAAAATGTCGGTAAGTTTGTTGGTTCATGTCTCTATGAATAGATGGCCCCTCCGTAAACTTATCATAGAACATAAACGTAGTTGATATTTCTACCAATAGATGAAGTCACAACTAGGTCGGCAAAACAGGCATCTCGGTAATTTTTAGTTGATTTTCTACCGTATACTTCGAACCTGACTTAGTGTGATGGCAAGGTAGGAATCCGGTTTACCGACCGATAATAACGGATAGATCACTGTTTTACCGACATTAAGTCTGGAACGGAACCCTGCCCCAGACTCCGCCTAGGTAGACACAAGATACTGTTTCTGGCCCCCCCCCCCCCTTAAACAGACTATACAATCCCTGTGCGCCTGTTACGCTAGGTCAATCCGATTCATAGGTCCATGGTTAGGTGCAATAATGGTGTTCTTGCATTGTCAGAATTCTCTTGTTTGTAATTTGTCCTGCATGAAATTATATACAAAACAAGTGAAAAGTAAGTCTCTTCTAAAAACTTCTGAAAATTCAAGAACGACGTTATTGCACTCAATCGCTCAATTATATTATTCGGATCTAGGTTTATTGTGAAGACTTCAAAAATGTGTAGTAAATCATATCTGCTTATCAACGACACGATCCGTTTGTTCTGATTCAAGTTTAGTAATATTCATTTGCTTTTTGGAATAACAATGAGACGATCAACTTACGTATATTTATTTTCACGAAATTTTGTCTGGCTGCCAGCCCATACAAAATTATGTTTACATGTTTCAGGATTTCTATAGGGGTGCCTTCCAGAATTTTCTTCATCCTTCACATCTTCGAATGGTCGCTGCATTGCCATTTACAAAGGCTACTAATTCGAAAATATTTGCACTGATTTAGTGGATTTCATTTAAAAGTAGCTTCTTTATATATATATATATTTCTGTAATATTGGGATAATTTTCTGTATATTTAACATAATAACAAAAACATAAAATATGACCTAATTTATGAAACAAAATCTCTGTGTCCAAAGCGAATTCAATTCATATTCTTTTGCCAAGTTCACAGTGTTATGGTATATTTTTAATGAATTTGGCTGGCATGTTCGTCACAATACAGAAAAGTCAACAACTTATTAAAAAGCATAACATGTCGGTGTTGAAATTTTGATCTCTTCAAGCAGAATTTCTTCACCTCTGCATAGCAATTTCGCGTTGAAATGGAAATAGAATAAAAAGACAAAACGCAATATTTCATTTCTAAAGCAGAGCTTGAGATCATGATTTAAGCTGGTTATCTACATAAATTCAAGAGCACGGTCCATGTGACCATACGTTAGCCCTGGCCCCGGTGCCTTTATGGATCCCAGGACGTTAATGTTTCTGAATGGACCATCTACGTCTACTTTAGCGATGTACCCTTTTCAACGGGAAAAGGCATTACTACCGCACGATAAAAGGTAAAGGAAGAAATAAACGGAAGTGGCACTCCTACTGTAATAGCAACTGCAATGATCATCTCAACTTTTCACCCCACAATAAGGATAACAAGATAAGAGTGATGAAAGCGAATTGGGCGTAAGAGCAAAGCTATGAGGTTGGAGTTCCAACGTTGCGTTGGTAAAAAGGAAATGGCTGAATTATTGAGTCTCAATTAAAGGAATACAAAGGAAAGGTCTTATAGTTTAAGAAACTTAACTGCCAAGGTTTGCTAGTTTAAGTGGAAGTATGTACCTTAAATGGTGATGAAATTTATACGAGTTCGGAGAGATTTTAATTAAGACAGCGCTCTCATTAAATTCCGTCACTATCGATACACCGTAGATGGTGGATATAATTCTAGATTTTATAGCTGTATTTACGCAATTGGGACTCTTAACTAACCTTTAATAGTTTTGTTTTCTTATTTTCTGCAAGTGATACAATGGCAATGCTTTATAGCTTTAATATTTTATTTTAGAATCCCTACAATACTTCTGTTGCATTCTGTTGCCATCGTATAAATATTCTATATTTTCCCAATATTTCTAATAGAATTTGTTCTCAATGCGTTTCCAAATGAACGAATGATGACCTATTGTACATAATTGTGATTTAAACTCAACATTGAAGATATTTTTTCTGAATAACGCTAGAAGATCAATACCGCAAATTCTCAACGTTTGTTTCGTTAACTAATTCATTCCTTCAGTCTTCGCTCTATATGATATGATTTTCATAAGGCTAACAAGCATATTCGAAAACTAGAAATACAAATAAGAACAGGAGAAGGGAATCCAGAGGTTTTCTATTCTTACTGAAATATTAATTATTATACTCAGGTCAAATAGTTTCGTGCGTGTATTAAAGTTATATCTTTTGGTATACCTCAGTAATATCCTATATCTTAGAATCTCTTAGTGCCTTCTTATCTCAAATATATTAGTTGACCACAGAGCTAATTATAAGTTGAACCACTGCCTAATTCTGGGTCATAGGAAATAAAAATGTAAATGTAAGTTCAATTTAATACATTTTTGAAGTGTGAATTATATTATTAATTCAATTCGATACAAAATTTGGCAGAGGTTAAACTTTTAATCGGCTCTTTTTCCACCTGTCAAATTTGGTACAGAACGGTACGGAGAATCAACAAACCACAAGTCGGTAATAAGGTGTGCCTAAAGGTATGCTTCTAATACATGCAGATAAAGTAAGATATAAACCACATTTAAATTCGAAAAGATTATCACGAAAAATGCGTTTTAATCCTCATACAGGTTGCATAAACAGTTTTGTATAAATACACAGTAAATTCCAGGGATGTAATTTATCTGAAGTTGGATAAAACGTTGCAAATAATTGGCAACTACAATTATCCGACGACGTATAATTTTTATCTGCCTCGTGAGAAAAATTATCTGACTTCGGATAATTGTATTTTTCAATAGTTTGCAGCGTTTTTATCCAACTTCAGATGAATAATATCTCTGGGGTTTGCTGTGTATATAAGATTCTAATGCGTGTTGAGCAATTTTTCGACATGTTTCAGATCAATAGGTAAACCCGTTCTGCTAATATCTTAATTATAAACTCGACATAATATTCTGATTAACATTAATAAAAGATCATTTTTAAAACTAGTGAGCGGTGCATTAATGAACGATATGATACCTTTAACATACGAGATATAAGTTGAATGTATGCCCCTTTCCGATCATCTAACACGTCAGGCTTTTAATTTGGGAATTTTTAAAAGTGACTAAAATTTTGATTTCTCGGGATGTCAACCTTCATTTGCTTGGAGACTGTCCATGATAAGTTCCATTTTAAGTCACATACTTGTTAAGCGCATTTTCTTGCGTAAAATAGTGTTTTTGGACAAACTATATTGTTTTCAAGAACCCAGGATTGAGAACTCGTAGTTTAGAAAGCATGACCCAAGATCTTCGGGAAAATGTATCGCGGATCTGATTCCCTCGACTAACAGAACTCAGATTCATATTTTAGAATTCCATTTTCGTTCGTTGATCAGATGCGAGAAAAAATCATACGTTGTTCATGCACTCATATTTGTGAAATCATCCGATTGAATTCTTTAGCTAGGAGGCAAGCTTGAATATTTGTCCTAAATATTGAAAACATCCATTGCCGTCTTACCACCCTATTACTCTGTGATCGATTGAGGTATGTACTGTATACTTATTTAAACGTTTCACGTTACATCAAGGTGCGTGCTTCTATATAGACTCGCATGTACGAACTAATTCCCCTAGCACATGCTTCACTTCCTCATGAACCAAATAAAGTTATCGCTTAGAAGTTACAGAGGAAAAGGTAGGTTAATATGCGTTTCCTCACTGAACTCAGGCAACACACGAGTACACAGAGCGATATTATTTTCAACATTAATTTTTCCGGATTTGCGCCTTTATTTAAAATACATAAAATCATAAATATATTAGAATTTTGTAGATTGACGTTTCTGTTAAGTCGTCAATATTCCATCGTATTAAGAACTACACAGTTTTTTTTAACTGTAGGTGTTCTTTTTCCTTAATTGGACTTGAATTTTATTGCCACGCCGCGGCTTCGCATTAATGGTCGGATATTAAGGCCAGAAATTTTTCCCCGAATCCCGATTTAGTCGAGCGAAGCTTTGCGTGGGTTGCGAGATTTTTTATCAGCTTGTGCCACAAATCCTACTTTTTAACAGACCGCTGGTACCGTGGTGCACCGTAGAAAAGAGTTTACGGCACTTGTTCCTGAAAAATGCATTATATACCTTTGACACATGGGAAATTCTCGCATCCATTACTATCTACATTGTATCGCAGTCACTCATGAATGCATAGCATTTTCTTTGTACCCCTATCACCAATTTGTCGAAGCGAACAATTGTTTACATTTGTTTAACACTTTTACCTTATGTTAGATCTAACTCCAAAGCTTTTGATATAAACCTAATTAGCGGCAAGCCTGAGACAACAATTAGCCATACGGAATTAAAATTGCTTCTTAGCAATTTTTATGTCACGAAAAGCTTATGGGCACCTGGACTAGTGATATGAAAAGTGATATGAAAAAAGTTCTTGTTTTGAATGTGTAAATTTCTTATTTAAAATACTTTTAGGTGCGTAGACAATTTTTGGAAACACTTACAAAAATTTTGACACTTGAAACGTTTTATGTTATAGAAAGCTGATTAGCATCTGATCTGATCTAGAATACACCTTCGAGATTTGATGTTCTAAATAAAAACTGATCTGTTCTCCATTTGAATACAAGTTGAAAGTTTTTCGATTACATTGTTGTCCATTGATTTTCTTTTAAAACTGTGTTTGTGGGGTTAGAAAAAATATTTTTGGAAATCGAAAACAATGCTATGCCTAAAAGTTGTGCACAATTTCGCATTGCTTCACACTGAAAAAATGGTTAGTTGTGACAAGAAGCTCTTTATTAGTAGAGGTGGTATTAGCTGCGACAACCACTTCGATGGTAAAAGTAACTAACCAGTTTGGTGCAGCAGCAAGTCGCCGTTAGTAACCTTACGTAGGTTATATTAGTAACCGAAATATCGCGTCATGTTCTCGATGGTCGCCATTTTCATCTTAAACTTTTTATGTATTGTGCAGTATTGAATACCGTGAAGACTATCGCATCGATGTAAATTTCCTAATAGACTTACTGCACTTCCGAATATTGAAATTATAATGTACCTGAAGTTCCGAACGTTCAAATGAACGAAATATTTTCCCCCATTTCTATTTTACCAATAAATATGGTTCCAACTGCAATTTAAAAGATGCATTATAATTCTGTTTCAGTAATAAATTATTTCCAATATAAATGAACAAACATTTGAGCACTTTTTCTGGTTTAGAAAGTCATTAGTAAAAAATTTCGTTCATTTGAACGTTCAGAACTTCAAGCACATGAAATAATAATAGTTTTTCATTAACATCCAAATGGGCTGATGTGGGTGTATTTTGGCATGACGTTTTATCAGGACCTGGTCTCCAGAGGAAGTCGTGAGGACGTTCTTGTGTCCACTAATTAGGAATGATAGTGAAATCTACTATAATTTCAGTATTGAGAAGTACTAACTTCGCAATAGCCTACGAGCCATTAATTTCAATAGTAAACTTTTCTCATTTTATTAGTGAGGACTACTAATTAAAATAGAGAAACTCACTAATTTTAATAGTAAGGACTACTATTTGAAATAGTACAACTTAATCATTGTGATAGTGAGGATTACTACTTTAAGTAGTGAGATCAACTAGCTTATTTGTAAGACTAAATAATTTAATAGTAAGACTTACTAACTGAAGTGGTAAGGCTTAGTACCTGGAAATAGTATTTACCATCGAAGGTTGTCGCGACAACAAGTAAAGTAGTAAGGACAACTACTACCAAACTTGCGAATAGAAGTAGTAGCCCCAACCAATTAAATAGCAGCGGCATATACTACAAACTAAAGTAATTGGCCCTACTACTTTATTAGTTGGCCCAACCAACTATTTTTTCAGTGCAGGATGGTACCGTCTTGTGACCCTCTAGTGTTTCTGCTACTTAATTTGTCTGATCTCATCGGCCTGCTTGGCTCTTGATGCGGCTTCTTAACGATTCTTTTTTGGGGCTGCTTCCCTGAATGCCGCACACCTCATGCTCCTTGGAAGATGATCAGTCCGGGGCTTGTCTCTTCTTGTGCGATTTGCTGACGCAAGCTTGTCGATTCCGCATTTAGAACTCTTCACCGGGATGGCAATGTACAACAAAGCATGGAATTGTTTTCAATTTCCAACATTTTTTTCGACCCACCCTCAGCGCGACGTGCTATTCATTGGGCAATCAACTGTTGGGAATTCTTTTTGATTTCCATCGATCGCCAATTACAGGAAGGGAGGCAGACATCTAAAAGCAATTGAAAAATAAAAGACAGACTGAGATTTCCGAGTTTGCTTTCCTGAGTAAATATTTCCTCGACCTACCCTACTATGCAGGAAATCATACGAGGTTAATTTAAGCTGCATCTCTTTAATCTGAACATCGGTCAGTTTTCATGTTCTGATCAAATTTTAGAGATTTTATTTTTAATTCATCAAAGTATTCCATGTGCATTTGATTAATATTAATTTTGTAGACATTTTAAAATTATTATACATCACAACATTAATAATTAAATATAAATTCATTTGCGAAAATACAATACAAACTTAAATGAGAGATGCTAGAATTTAAATTAATAACAGTTAACTGTTGAAGTAAATCCATATGTTTAAGTTACACCACAGAAACTTTTTTCTCGCTACATTTGAGAATGAATCTCTCATTAAGGCCATGTATCAGGAGAGTTATGTGACATCGATAACTGCCATTAGTTTCTATAGCATTATAAAAGGATTTTTCACACTTTTAGAAAAACCTGTATGAGATTTAATATACATGTGTGTGAAGCGAATATGCACTAACGCTACTGAAATTTAACATACATTGGTGTAGTGGATTTAATATACATGTGTATTAAATTTAATATACAGGTCGGTATAGCAGTTTGCGTGGAAACTCAAAGTGCTTTAATTTCTTTAAATCTTGTCAAATATTCGCCATTAAATTAATAATCTACAGTTCGTCGATTGAAATGTTATTTATAATGAATGTGCAATGTACGGGTGGAACTTTTCCCTAAATTCTCTCTAAATGGTAAAAATTTAATGCGAATACAGTTCATTGTAGGTTAAATCTGTTATTTATTTGCTTAATTGAACTTTTCAACTTGAAATTCAATTTTGGTTTTGGTTAAGAGGAAAAAGGTATCATGTTTTATTATTTGGGATCGAAAATGATTGCTAAACTTATTTTGAATTTGTGTAAAATAGAATTATCTTATTTTTCTTGTAAGTAATTCACATGAATGTATATGAAATTTAATACACACGCTCCTAATGGTGATTTCATGTGCTTGATATATTAATTTTAATACACATTGATATATTAAATTTAATATTATTTTTAACAGTGCATCTCCTTGCATTTATTTTAATAAATGTTCTAAACATAATATTCTCATCGCATAGAATTATTCGAGATATTTTTATCACTGGTTATAGTATATTCAGCGCATAACTACTATTATAATTGTCCAGAGTCGGATCCTCCATTCTGATTAACGATAAAGTCACTGTCGAACTAACTAATAAAGTACTACATATATTGCATCCGGATGGAACTCCGCATCGCTAATGATGTAGACAAAATAGACGAAATGAAATGTGAATTTGACGTAATTATGAAATTCTAATTGGCTGCCTCAGCATAACGACTAAACGAGAACAGTTTGGTACCTCGTAATAA